>VXAK01029271.1:0-30842 GCA_013399435.1 Arenaria interpres | reverse complement strand
CCCCCGCCCCGGGGAGGAGACCGACCGACGGCCACGGACGGGACGGTCCGGGGCAGCCCCATCCCTCGCCTTCTCCGGGCAAACGCGGGATCCCAAAGAAGGGATGCGCAAATTGTTGAGCAAATTAGGCCAATTCGAAACAAATAAGCGCTCCGGGAAGAGAGCCTGCCACTCCCAGAAAATAATTGAAAAGGAACCCAGCACTGTTATATTGGTGTAAGCCTGGAGTAATTACACGGAGGTCAAAGTTGTTGCATGCACTGAAGGAGTTGTACTAGCTCTGCAGTTCGAGAGCGGGTTATGTTCCTCTTAGGCTGATTGCATATATGTTCTAGAGAACTTTTTCCCATGCACATCAAGAGGATATAAATAACTTTTTCTTCCCTGCCACATGCTATCTGCAACCCAATCCTGAAACAAAGTCTCAAAGATCTTCCAGTGATGGACCAGATGCTGAAACCGTGTTGTGGTTGAAACCTAAATGCCTTAGACAAGCTCCTTTCAGGAGCTCTAACACCCAAGACAGTTCTCTGAAGCAGAGAACTGCAGAACTGCTTGTGGCATGTACCTTTTCTATGGAGATCTTTTTTTTTTCTTTTATTTTTCCCATAAATGCTAAAATTGACACGGTTGCCATTGTCCTCTCAACTTGATTCTGTCTTAAGAACATAGAAAAAATGACACTTTTTTTTTTTTTTTATGAAGAGCTTTTCAGAGCCATACGAGTGCAAAAGGTAATTGAACATTTGGGTTTTTTAACTTTAAACAAGATGAACACCAGGTTGACAGCTTCTGTACTTGGATGTTCATTTAATCACCGTTTCCTGATTACAGGAGGTGAACCATGTTGACAGACTTGGAGATGAATATGGAGCCCAGTATACTAATAATAAGTATAAAGGACATGAAGAACTTGCAGTGAGGTTGGAGGGGAAAAATATATATGGAGCATCCATATTACACACATCAATTGGAAACACCTCAGCAACCAGGGGAGAATTCAGAGAGTAGCAAGTGAGGTGTTCAGAGTGCTGCAGGCACCCATAATTGGGAAGACACCTGCATAAGGTATATACCTGTCTAACCCATATGTATATGTGTATGCATGTATATACACATGTAAGTTAATCACATATATATGTTAATTTATCTATCTGTCTGCATTCCTGAAGATATAGCCTAGTCAGTTGTATTCCAGAAGTTTAAATCCTATTGTTTGAGCTCTCAAGTTAGACAAGGTAATCAAACTGCATTCCATAACTACCCGAGTTGCACAAGGTTGTTGGATGGAAGTTGGCATAATAACATTAAACTTATATCTACTCCACCCCCCATGTCCCTAATCACAGTTTTATCCCGCCGAGAGCTCCACACGGGCATAGAGAGCATTCTCCCGTAGGACTCAAGGTTTGAGACTGATTCTAATACAGGTCTTGCCCACACTTGGAGAATACCTTTTATTACAGTAAAGAAGATGTAATACCCACAGAACACAAATAATGCACCTGCCCCACTAAGGTTGCAAACCTAGACTGGATCATCCTTCCTTTTGTGCACCTGGAAATCAGTTCATATGCCACAGAATTAGCACGCCAGGTTAAAAAGCAAAACCAAAAAAACTTCTCCGTGAGCCAGTCGGACAAACACCAACAAAGGTAATGCTTGTGACCACGTTACCAAGTAGTTTCAGGCCTTTCCTCATTTCTAAGTTACTCTTCCCCCTGGCCCCAGGTCTCGCTCCTGGCAAGCACAGAGCCTCCTAGAACCACTCTCTTTGACAATCTGACTGTTGTCCTAAAGCTCTCCGCAGCCTCATTCTCCTTCAGACTAAGGAGAAGCCTCTCCTAGTCCTAACCTCTCCTTCAGAGGCTACTTCTCCTGTAGCCTCCGTAAGTGGTTATTTCACTTACAGCCACCTAAATCCTCCCAGCAGGTGTTTCATTGGGAAGCTTCCCTAGGAACTAAACTGGAATATCCCCCAAAAGCCAAGAAGCAAAGAAAATCCATTGGGCTCGTTTAGTCCCCGGGATCAAGTCTAGGCATCTAGAAAAGATTTTTAAATATATGCTTAAAATAAGCTTGTTGGCTAACCCTGTGTCTGACCACACAGCATTTTAAGAAAATAGCTTCTTCTCCATGTACACTCGTACTCTTAGTTTAAATGCAATAAATATGTTCTTAAAATGTGTTAATATGTTTTCTAAACACAAGATATTTTCACTGTAGAGGCAGGCTATGCGGAAAATGGTATGAGAAATCCATATTGACACTACAGAACTAGAAGGCAAATAACACTTGGGACTCTTGGAAAATTCACTTAGGGAAAAAGCATGTCCTAGAAATCCTTCTCCCGCCCAGAAACATGCGGTTCTGAGATAAGCTTTTTTAGTATCTCAGAACTGCCACTTCGAAATGCTAATTCCATTTTTATTTTACTCTTTTATTTGTGTATATGATATTTCTAGTTGTTTCATTACTTCTTGATACTAGGAACAGCTGATGCTGACACATAATGTGCTATAATAGATTTTAAACCTCTTTTATTTTACATTTTACTTTTTCAGATTAGCGTCTCCGGTCTGTGTTGCAATGAAACAGCTTTATATAACTCAACAAAGGAGATATTGATTTAGGAAAGTAATGATGTATCCATCGGTGCTAAGTTGCAGCTGTTCTTAATGAATTTTAAAATACAAAAGCTATTTCACCTCTTAGATTGTCATATTATGAAATGTTAGTGGTAGTTGCTCATATAGAAGCACCAGCTACTATCGACACATTGTGAAACGTGAAGGCATCAAACCACCCCCCTCAGGAAGCTCCACGGTGCCAGTCGAAAGCGTATTGCCGAAGTACACTCATATTTTTTTTCCCCTTCAGGTATTTGCAGTCATTCACTTGACTTCTGGAGGTTTTTTTTTGTTTTTGTTTTTGTTTTTTCTTTTATAAAAGCAATATTTCTGTTGCTGAGGACACAATTCATTTCCCAATTGCTCCTTTCTCAAAAGAAACTGAAGAAAACCTGAGTCATCATCTTTGTACGAAAGCACGTGTTTAGTGCTTGGCAAATTAAAACTCAAGACTTTGTGAATCATCATTATTTTCAGCGTTATGCAGCTGGAGCCTTTTTGCTTCCAAAAATACAGAAGAGCTATGTTGTCAGACAGCTTGGAGAGACCCAGGTAATAAATTGCATCCCACTGCATAAAGGTTTTAAGGGTCTTTTAAGAAGTGCTGGAGGTAAGTTGCCAGGAGATACATTAATGCTTTGTTTAGCTGTGTTTTGGTTTATGTTTGTCTTCGCTTCTGTGGTGATGAGGGCACTTGAAACAAATTGATGGGGCTGTGAGGCACAGCAGTGTCTGGTCTGGTTGCTCTAGTAGTTGTTCTGCTAATTTCTATGAACTACTCAAACTGAGCAACCCAGCATGTCAGTTGGCATAACGTTTATCCTCCGTGGGGAGAAAGAGCTCTTTCCATCCAGGCTGATAATTTTAGTCCTTCTCAACCAGGTCCATAAATTCTGCGTGGGGTTGAGAGAAATTTGGAAGGACCAAGCCAGTAACTCAAGAAGGGAACCTCCGAAGAGAGATCCCTGTGAAACCACAAAGCCTTCTTCGTAGGTGTTGTAAGTCTGTGTAAGTATAAGTTTTCACTTTATGCAGTACTTTCAGTACTATGCAATAGAGCATAAATTAATGCTGTATGGAGTTCTCCAAATCCTATTTTCTGTTCATAATCTTCCAATAAAAAGTTATTTTGAACTAAAAGTTCAGGCTAAAAGTCACTCTGGGCGGGATGAAGTCTAGAAATGCAGGGAGGGATGACTGGTTGTATGACATGAGGGTCTGGCTGAGAAGCCTCCTTAACCATTTCTTTAAGAAAAAAAGAAGAAAAAAACCAAGTCCATACAATTTAACAAACAAAAATCCAATGCAATGAGACTCTGAAGAAATGCCCTTTCCACCTTGTTTCTGTACTGTATGGATTCTATCTTGTTTATTTTTTCCATCCCCATTGCATGACCCGAAGTTTCTGTGTTGCCACGAGGTCTGCTGAGCACTGATCCCTGCGCAGGGCCAGAGGTAGGGCTTCACACCCCACAAAACTTATTCACGCCAGGCTTTTCTCAGAGGTGGGGGTCCTCAAGGGACAGGGCAACGTCTGGCCTTCAGCACAGCCTGGAAAAGGGAATCTTCCTCTGACCGCCGGCTAGTGGCTTTAGCGCCTCTTTATACCATGAATTCACTGTCAATACACTTTTTTTTTGACGTAGTGACTGAAATAAACTGATTATTCCCCTTTTCCACCAGTATTATGTCTGTGTCATAGTGAATTTGGAAATTCCTTTTCAGGTATTTATGTAGCAAAAACCCCGGCACCAATGAATGGTCTGTCTACTTGGATTTTCTTTTCTCAATTGAGTTATCTCAGCTGGGTTGACACAAACCCAGTTTAAGCAACTTTCAAACTGCGTGAGTTCAAACGAAGCCCACAGAGGGTGTAACCATACTGTTAAATAGTGTCAGAGCCCTGTTCAGGCTGTCACCCAGAGCCACCTTTCTGTTGCTGAAAGAGTGCCTCACAATTAAACACAACCCTCTAATTTTTGCATGCCTCCCCTTCATTCTCCCCCATCTTATTTGAGATGATGTTTGCAAATCTGACCTGCACCTATTTTCCTTTAAAACATTATCTGGTCATGATGTTTTCTGTCCCTAACAATAGAATGCCACAATCCCTTCCCAATATGTGAGATGTTAAAGCATCTCCAGCTATCCCGTGAGATCTAAACACACAGAAACTGTCTAAATAAGGTTTAAAGCACAGATTACACTAACCTGTAAACCAGAATTTGAGTAGAAAGAAATAAATTCATAGGTCATATGGAAGAAGAGTACAGGGATAAAAAAGTATGCCCCTGTCAGGTCCTTTATCAGAGCATGATTTGATTAATATCAAGAAAGAAGTTGCAGAACATGTGCAAGAATATTAATAGATAAAGAACACTTGTGTGCTTATTTTGATTTGAATTATCCTTTATGCAAAAGCACTTTTACAAATGAAATGTTGCTAGCGTATGTAATTTCAGAAAAAAACTGGGGGAAAACCTTCAGGATATTGTCAGGACTTTCATTTGAGGGTTTAAAGCCAGAGGCCATGAAGTAAAAGAGACCTGAAGGTGCAAATTGCAATGGAGTGCTGTATTTTAAGTTATAGAGAATAAAGCCTAGGACAGAAAAAAAAAAAAAAAAAGAAAAAGAATTGATAAGGAAAGCTTACAAAGTTTAGTGAAAAAGACTGGATGCCTCGGATGTACCTCTCTTGGATTTTCAGTAAGACTAAAATAGATGAAAAATACCTTCTAACAGCTGATGAGCATTAGTATTTTCTTCGAATTTCTCATTTAAAAAAATTAAAATAATTCTGCAACTGTAGAGAATGCTTAAGTGCAACATTTTTTGTCCACCCCTGACTCTCACCTTGCTTTGAATAGCCTTGCCTTTTTCTGTCCCTGAAAGATTAAGCTGTACCTGATACAAAGTTTCCTTATTTGAAGATCAAGGCTGAAATCCAGTTTCTTTTCACAGAACTAAAGGTGTCATAAAATAAATAAAAATAATTTTAAAGAATGCTCAGAGCCAATACTTTGCATACTCATAGACTGAATTATTTAATTACAGGCAGGTAGTTATTTGTTAGTAAAGACCTTGGGTTTTAGGATCAATGAGCATTGTTAAAATAAGCAAGAAAAAAATTGTAAGCTCTTCTTTTGCCTTGGACCAAACAAGGTCACATTTGCAATTTGCAGTGCACAATCTCTCCATTAGCAATCTTGGCAAAGGTTTATCAAGTTATTCTGAATAATTTCCTCCAAGTTACGAGTGTGTCACTTGGTCTGTTACAGTTACTTGTGCCTGCAGTTTACTCTGCTGTTTACCTGTGTATTGTCAAATTTGTTCTTGCTGATTGGTGTCAAAGGAAAAAAAGCACTTTTTATAATCAAAGCTTCAGTGTGGAAGGATATAAATTGTCAAATCCAGACCCCTTGCTTTCATTCTGGCTTTAGTGATCATAGAAACCTGCTGTAGGGCAGGACTAATCTGCCAGAAAATTATTATGGAGCCCTGGTAACTCAGATATATGTGCAAACTTGAAAACGTTGTTCTTTGTGCCAACTCCAGGTCCTACAAGAACCTCACATGGTATCCTCCACCTGGCTCAGAAGTATGCTGCATTCCACTGTAAAGAGGAGGAAGTTTGTTAATTCCCAGGCAGCTGTGAACAATTTAATCTCTTTCCAAACAGCCCGGTATCCTATTCCAATTGTGAAGTTTCTTGGGAGATGGATAGTTTGAAGAGCTGGTAAGAGATAATAGGGCCTTTATTTCAAGGTTATTCCTACAGATTTGGCCTTGACAGTAATATCTTGATAACAGGGCTGCCAAATCTCACAGCCTCATGATACTGAGTGGTTTTGGAGCTTCCTCCTCCATATGCTGGAATGGAGAGGTTGAAAATTATCGTTCAGAAGACAAGTTTGAAACCTTGAATGACTGCTCTCTAAAAACTTGGAAATCGGGTGGAGAACCACAGTTTCGTGATTTTAGGAAGAAGAAATCCCTGTGAGTTTTAAGACTTCTTATTCAGAAGACTGGTGATTGGCACTCTTGGGATTTCCCAGATAAACTTGCCGATGCAAACCGAGCTGGTAGCTTGACTTTGTTTTCTGGACAAATATCTAAATTACTTCTTTTCCCCTCAAGATTTCTTTATCAAAGAAACACCATCCAAATCCCACACAAGCCATTTTTGCACCCTTTAGCAATATGTTTAGAAGAGTCAAAGAACCACAAGTACCTACTTCAAGAAATTCATAACCAGATCTCTTTGAGATCTCAGAACCAATAACTTTGTCCTGATTATTAGAGGGTCTCTGCATTCAAAAACTGTCAAATAAGTAACTAAACCAGCTGTACTTTTAAACAGGCTTGCACCTGATATGGTTTCCATGGGAGCTGCTTGGTTCTTTGCCATTTGCAAACATGGCTGCTTATGCAGATAATTAAATTAGAGTTAGTGAACACAGCATTCTTCTGAAAACCTGACCTTCGGTCTTTCCGGCACACTGGTAGAAGAGTGAAGGAAAACATACCCTTTCTGTGCTCACATATTCTGTACCACATTTTTTTTCCCCTCTAAAACTAGCTAGATGTGACTTTCAGGATACTTCTACCAAAAGCTCCCGCTATTTCATTGCATTTTCATCAGTTACAGTTGGATTGTTCTGCCCAAATCTAGACACAGCATTTAATCAGCTTAGTTCTTCTACTTGCACTGGAGTTCCCAAATTGTAAAGCTTTTCTTTTGTTCAGCAAGATATATTGGGCTTGGCTTACACTAAATTCTTCAGTAACATTCTCTAAGAGCTAGCTTTATTCCATCGGTGGTGGTGAAGTACTTAGGGATCTCAGTCACACATAAAGTGGAGAGGCAGAATTACAGGAGCTTTGTTTGTCTGTGAAACTAAAGGGATCGAAGTATCTGGATTAGTTTGTAATGTTTTTGGGATGGGCACCGTATTTGAAAGGAAGTTCTAGATTCAATTTATTAACTCATCACTTCAAATGATCTTGTCAGATCCCAGAAAGGGAGGGACAGGATTTTGTCCTCTGAATTCCAGTTTGGCCACTAGTGCCTGGGCTAATTAGGGCCAGGTAGAGAGAACCCCACAAGCTGCTGAATAAACTAGAAAAATCCTGATGTCCCACTGAGGTCAGCAGTGCTAATTAGCACCCATGGAAAGGAAATCTGCTTGAACCTGCCTGCTGTGCTTCCTGGCTTTGACCACATCCAAAATCTTATGGAAAAACATACATCTGATGCTGTATCATGGCAGAAACACATGGTGGGTTGCTCATGGGCTAACCTGTCCACCTAGGACTTTTATAATCATTCTCACCTACTGGGATTGCTGAAATATTGTTGTACAGAGGGTACAATCCCAGAGGCTTTTTGGCACCCAGCAGAACAAGAAGTCTGCCCCTTGCAGGGGTGCTTCTTTGCCCAGCTCTTAAGCTCTGTGAGGTCCAAGAAGCCTGGTACCATTTTGGGAAGTCATGGTGGGAGTTTCAGCTCTCAGCAGTAGTACCATTAACAGGCAGAAGCTACATGACCACAGCCATGTTGGGGAAGTCTGTCAGGTCTCCGTTTCTACATGCTTTCTGGCCACAAACTCCAAGCTTTCATGAAGATTCTTCCTAACACCATGGACAGATTCCACTACTCTCCTTCCCCGTCCTGCTCAGAAGCCCATCCGAAGGACAGGCTGCTGTCTTCTGGTTTTGCGTATGCTCTCTGAAGGGCTGTCCCATTTCTTAGGCTTTATCTAGAGCTGGGTCACTGCTGTTAAGATGACAAATGTACCTAAACCCAGTATTTTTTCAGTATTTTTGGATATGTTAGTGGAGTAACAGCTGCAAGCTTATAGAACTTTTACTTTTATATCTTCTGGTCAATAGGAGAATTTTGAAATAAAAAAAAAGGTAAGACGAGTTTTCATTGCCTAAAAGCTTCAGAAAAGTTAACATTTTTCATCATAATTTGAACCTAAGCTCTGTGATACTGGTATTAGGCAAGTGTCCTCCACATGGTACATCAGTAATAATACATTTTCTAATGAAAGGTCGTAAATACTGGCCCTGGAGTAGTTTCTGAAAGTCCTATGCATAAACAATTAATTTACCAGGCAGTAGGCAAGCTAGCACTTGCCTGTATGAAAGGTTTACCCTTCATTTTAACCTCAAAGAGAGAACCATTCCTCTCAATTTCTTCTGCTTTGCAGAAAGGGCATGAAACAACCAATAAACCTCGTGAATGTTCTACAACTTTGGGTATGTCTTAAACCAGAATAAAACACCAAAACAAAAAAAAATCACCTAAGCTGAAAATAGACTAACGTATATAAGGAAACAAGCAAAAACAGGTAATAAAACTTCTGGCTTGGATGACACAAGAGTTTTACACAGTGCTAAAGAGGATCTTTTCCCTCAAGTGTATCTAAGTCAACACAACAATACGCAGAAATGGGCAGTAATTTAATTGTATTGCCATAACCAGTTTGAAGAGACTTGGCTGGATAATGAAGAGGACACGCTTGTCATGTGAAAAATGCCTATTACTACACAGCACCTACTAGTTAATACTGCAAAGCAAAGTACTTCAAGAAGCACCCCAAAAGCAAGAAAAGAGAAAAACCTGAATATAAGACCACTGGTTGCACCTCTTCTTTTGCATCCCACCATGAAGGTTATCCTTGTGTTCCGGGGTGACACAGTCTGGGTTGACTCGGTTGAATCTGCCAACAGAGTATGGCTTAGCAAATGGACTGGGGAAACCAGAATTGAGTCTCAGCTGTTTGCAGTCATCTAAGAGCTTGTGGTGGTGATCCACGCCACAGTGTTTGTGCTCGCTGCAAAACACATACACCTTGGGGGAAAATGTTAGTAATCTGGGCACAAGAGCTAAAGACTTTCCGGTAGAATAATCTGCATCACATATTTGGCTTAGTTTCCTCATGGAAGAAATAGAAAGCCCCCGTGCTCTGTGTAGTCAGCCGTCATTCAACTCACTATTATATTTTTAAAGGACAGTCTCAGTAAACAGCAAGGATACCAAGACCACTGCTGTGCCCTGATGGTACACATGAGACCTTAATGTTCCCCTGTTAATACAGAGCTCAGAGTGATCAAGATTTTCCAGGACTTAGCAGGAACTCTAGAAATTCTAATCTCCCACCACGTTTGCAGAACCAGCCATATCAGGGGGAACTCATTTTGGACTCGTGCCAACCAGTCTGACACATGAGGACTTGCAAAGGCATAACAGATACAAGTACAATTTCACCATGGACATTTCTCTTGAATAAAGAAACAACAACAAAACAACAATCATCCCAACAAACACCCCAAATCCAGAAGTCCAGATGAAACAGGTGGCTATTACCTCCATTAGCATCCTGTCTTGTTGCTTTTGAACCACTGCCACAGCTGTATCAGAGAAGATCTGATACCAGGATGTCAGGGCTGGGCTGGACTGGGTTAACCAAGGAAAATAAGCTGGAAAAACAGTATATGACAAGAAAAGGTGGGGGCTGGAGTTGGACTACAAAAGAATATGAAATGGGTTCTGAATTTGCTCCCACTCAGGTTGTGCTTTCCTCCAACAATCCCTGTGTGCCCTGTAAGTCTGTTGGCAATTATCTGAACCTTTACAGCCCTAAAGCCATCCTGTTGTCAAACTGTGTGCAATTCATCCTATACTTTGCTGAGAGGAACATTTAATAGAAGGAGATGTGGTCTGGCTGCCTGCAGTTTCTTCCTGCCAGCAGTCCCAGAGGACAGAAAGAGTCGCAGTGGGAGCATTTCTATAGCCCTGCTCCGTCTACGATCCTTGGGCTCTATACCCAGAACAGGTGAACACTTCTCAGTAGCACAACTAAATCTGAACTCCGCTGTCCCAGTGAAGGGGCACTGAGGGACAGGCTTCATGGCCAGAGCACATTTTACACAGAAAAGGGAGGGAACAGAAGTGACAGAGCCAGAAAAAGGATGCTGTAGAGCCAGACTTCCTTCATCCCACAGCTGACAAGAGGTGGGCTCTGACTCTTCTCCCTCCCAGCAGTGACTCTCCCTTGGTGAAGGCAGCAACAGGAGCAAGTCTCATTTTCTAGGGCTCTGGCACAGGTGGTGTAGAATTGAGGCCGGAGTTGGTTTGCTCCTCAAGGCACTCTGTTGCCCTCGATAACTTTTGTATTGCTACAGCCTCAGGTCAGCTCTGCTCAAAACCTCCAGCAACCTTCTCTCAACTGGTTGAGAGAACCTCTCAACTTCTCTCAAACTGCTGGTGCCACAAGCAAAGCTTAAGTAAATTTGCTGTGCCTGCTGAGGCAAAGGAGGATTTCTCCTGGGACACTGATAAGGACTCTAGACAGCGGTGCCAAGCAACACACATGCAAGAGCCGTTGGCAGAGAGGGTCACTTCACCCCAAAGGTGGCTGAAAGTGAACAAGAAATCTGGTTTCAAGGCACACCAAGGCTTCTTGCATTTGCCTTTCCTGCAGCCTCCAAAGGGGTACAAAACCTCTAGTTTCTCACTGTTCACTCAAATTAAAAGCAACTGTGGAGAAATTTATCTTTGACCCCTTCTCCTGCTTTTTCTCCTTTGATGCCACTCTTGGCAGCCCAGTCTTATGCTGGTAAAATTGGCTGATAAATGTCCTATGCCTGGCACTCTTCCTTTCTGCTGTTATTCTTCTGTGAGAAACTCCCTAGTTTTTCCCCTCTCCCTTACGCATCACACCCAGGTAATGGAAATGCTGCACATCTATCCCAGCTTGGAAAATGCTCCCTCTCCTCATCTGTCCTCCACTCTCTCCAAATCACCTTGTTCTTTCTCTCATATTCTCTCCTTCACCACCTATTCTTTCTTCAGGAATGAGCAGAGGTATGTGCCCAGTTGCCCGAACTGTTTCTTAGATTTCTGTTGGTGGGGATCAGAAAGATTAAAGACAGGGAAAGGTGGGGCAGAAAATATGCTGAGCTAATATGCAAAACCACCTTGAACATCTCTTCTACTATCTGCTCCTTCTGCTTTATCTGTTCTCCTTTGCAATCCCCTGAAAATTGGCAGGAAGAAACTGCATGCCTTCAAAGCAGGGCAAGAGACAAAACCCTTCCTCTCTGAGCTGTGATTGTATCTCAGAGTGGATGATTTCCCACACTTCTTTGGGATAATCCTCGGCTGCTTCATTGTTCCTATGGAGGCATACAAACAGCTGAACAGACAGAGCTAGTATCTCTGGAAAAGACAGGATGATCTTCCCCCTCCTTCTCCAAGTTCCTCCATTTTTGTATAACCCTGCCTGCTTCCTCAAGAGGTTCCAACTCCTCACCTTGATACATGGTGCAAAACAACTGTGATGCTCTACTCAAGGTGGCACCAAGAGAGCTGCAGCCGTCTGCCAGTACTCATCTCCCTCACCACATGTAGGGGAATCTCCGTGCTTTCAGCCACATGTCCTTGCAAATGTTTGGGTACAACAGTGCCCAGCCCTTGCCAATCTCAAGCATTCATGACCACAAGGTGTTGCCAAGCAAAGCATGAAGAAAGAGAAAAAGCCTTGATTATTTTTCAAACAGTGTATTTGGGAGTATTCACTTAACTTCTGGTTTTGAGTTTTCAGACTGCATTTCATTTCTTTTCAAGTCCTATTCTGCCTTCCTCTTCTCCCCCTGCCCTATCCATTCACCATCCTTCCCAAACATAAGGGCTAAAGATGATTGTTTCTCCCTTTGAAATCTGAGAATCTCTTGATTCCTGGATATGAGGCACTGGGAAATATACTGGGAGGTGAGGTGGGGGAAGATGCTTGGCAACCCAAGGTTGAATGCAATAAACCAGCCATTTCCTTCCAAAGCATTAAACTCCACACCCTAGAGTTAGTGGTCTTTATGACAGCCTAGTTAAATAGAAAAAGACTCGGAAAAGAGGAGGAGAGAGGTCCTATGTTTCCAAACTGATGCATGGACAAGGTGCCAAATGATTGCATTTCTTTCATTTGCCACAAACTGGGTTAGCTTTGAGCTTGAAGGAGAGAGAGTAGCAGGTTTTTAAGTACTGCTTCTGGGCCTGGCATCAACACTTCTGTTGCCATAATGAGTCAGACATCAGAGGCAATACACACGAAAGGATGCAGGCCAATGCCTAGGCAAATAGAAGTGGGAAAGGAGGACTGAAAAATGAGTGCACATGGCAGGGAAGAAGGACTCCATCCCCACAAACGTTTTGAAATTATAACCTCAATTTCCTGCATTTCAGCAAATAAAGTCAGTTCCAAACAAAACCAATGAAAAAACCCCTCTAGAATTCTGTGCAAGGTTAATTTGCCGGAGGCAGATTTTGTTCTCTTAATTGCCATTTGCCATGTTCCAAAGCCACAGTCCCCAAATGCTTTTGCACGTTTCCCGTCAGGCAAGCACACACACGATTAAGAACATTTGAGCAGTCATCCTTAGAACTGTGAAAAAGAGAAATCCTTAAATGAAGGGAAATTAGTCTTCTCAGCCACAGAAACCATGGCCTCAGATGCTCCTTCTCCTGTCACCTACCAGGGCTCCTGAAGGGCTGTTGGATGACTGGGGGTAGATAACTGGCCCTGGGGACAGAGACACGCAGCGGAAAGTGCACTGACAGAAAACATTTGGAACTCTGATTTGCATCCTCACTGGGGGGCTCCACCAGGAACTCAGGCCAGTCTAGAGACACAGATTTGGCACTTCTCACCTCAGCTGTCAAGTAACCCCCCAATTTGTTCTCCTCTGCCTCGTTCTTCCCTTGTTTGTTCTCCCTCCTGTTTATTTTCAGACCATCCCTTCTTTTCTGCCCCCTCTTTCAACCTTTATCACCATGACCTGGCGAATTGATACACATTGCCTAGTGCTCCTCTTTACTTTCCTTTATTGCGTCCAACACTTCATCAAAAATAATTGTCATGAAGAAAATATTTACTACAAGAAATTATAATTTAATTATCATCAACTACGACAAAATAACCAACTACAGACCTCTAAAAGACCTCTCAAGTTCCTTCCATTCTCTGTTACGAGGTTTTTTTAGGAAGAATTACTTTACTGAGAGAGTGGTCAGGCACTGGAACAACCTGCCCAGGGAGGTGGTGGAGTCACCATCCCTGGATGTATTTAAGAAACATGTAGACATGGCTCTTCAGGGCATGCTCTAGTGCCCAAGATTATTGGTTCCTGGGTGGGTGTGATGTGGTGGGGTGTTGTGTGTGTTGGGTTTTTTTTGGTTTTTTTTTGTTTGTTCGCTTGTTTGTTTTTTGGACTCAATCTCAGTGGTCCCTCCCAACCATGATGATTCTGTGATTCTGTGATTCTTGTACCAATTCATGACTTGTCTACCTTGACAACTTTACAAATGCAAGAATTTTAATTTTATTTTGATACAGTCTCATCACCATTATCACAGCTGCATTGTTGTGAAGATGACCTATGCAAGCCACCTTTCTGATGAGAACACCTCCACCAAAGTGCTGTGCAGCTACAAGTGGGTATCACTTTTTTGATCTTGTATACATCATGTACCCTGCCTTCCCTCTTAGAAATTAGAGCAACACGCTACAAACTTTTGTCTTACAAAAACTATGTGACATAAAAACCCACCTCTACTAAAGCACACGATTCAATAATCATGTTTAAAACCCCCTGGTACCTGCATTTCCACAGGTTTTGTGTTGTGTTTGTGTAGTGTGCTAAGCAATGCTAACACAATACAAGCCAAAATGTTGAGGTCACCGTTTCAACGGGAACACAGTAATGAGGTCCAACATCCACAAAGAATTTGTATTCACATGCCATTGTTCTGGAGGCAGTTAATGATTAACACGGATTAGCTCCTATGCCTCATGGACATAATATCAGTGTTTCTCTAAAATGAAGGAATACACAGATATACTGTAAGGATTTTGAAACAGATTATATTCTTTAAGACCGCACAGTGGTAAAAAGCAAAATTCTTACAGAATATTAAAAATGTATACAATTTCTGACTTTGCTGCCAAAGACCAGCCAGCATTTCATATGCAGTGCCTTGATATTTCAGGTCACGCCTGCCTTGCGTGATCCCACGCGCATGCTGCAAATAAAGAGAATGTGATAACGCATCAGGAACATGATTAAGCTTTGATCTGAGGATGGATCCTGACTCTTATGTTGCTGAGAGCTTGTGGGCACCAAAGAGAATATGGTAAGTTTGCTCAGCAAACTAAGGGTGTCACATTAATGCAAATCACCCAACAATGGACTTCTCCATACAGCTACATCTACAATAAAACTGTTTCCCCACTAGTTAGATTAAAGCCAGCATGGCTATGCTTCTTCTCCTACTACCACATTTTCTTTTGCACTTAATGATCTAATCACATCCTCTTTTTTTCTACAGGGCCTTTGCCTCATTCAGTGCCCAGGATGGATGGGACTCATTGAATAGGCATCTGTAGTCAGACAGTTTGTCTGCAGATTTGCCTGGAGCTGAAGATACATCCTTTGATTCCATCCCTGGCGCTGCCACAAAGTTCCTATGTTAAGACACTGGACTGGTCACTTAAACCAAACCAAAGTGGGCACCAAGAGCCTCTTCTTTATGCTGTGGGTGCCTGACTCGAATCATCTGAGATCTTGTTTGTGTAAGAGCGAGGCACTCATTGAATACAACTGGGGCAAAATGCTACAAAGATGCTAAATATTCTAAAAAAGGCAGACAGCAGCTCTAACTTAAAATTAGTAGACAGTTGTAGCCATGATCCCCCTTTCCTGTACATAAAATGTTTCTTCCAGCACAGAGACAGCGTGACAGTTACAAGCATGTCTTTGAGAAATGGTGTTTTCAGGTTTCAAATCCCCATTAGGACAACAGAAAACCCCAAACCCACAGTTCGGAGCAGGGAAGAACAGACACCTCTCATTCAGCTTCAAGGTGTTCAGGTTGCTCCATGTAGTTGCTTGAATCAGCAGCCTTTTGGCATTTCTTGGTCATTTGTACACTCAGTTTAACTAAAACCTTTTCCCATCAGGTTTTCATCCAAACTGAAAAATTCCCGCAAAAGGCTTCAGTTTTGACAGAACTTGTCAGACAACTACTCTATATGTTTTCTGCCTGGACTGCTGAGACTATTGCATGACTCTCTGGGAAGATTGTACCAGTCCCACTGTACAAGTTTCTGTCTCCGAAGGTTGTTAGTCTGGGTGAGGTCAATCCAGGCTTGCAAAGGCACCTCTTTCACCTGAACTCTGCTATAACAACTATGGATGCTCCAGAGGTCTGGGAGAGCTCACCTGGCTCAGATCATTACCCTACACTACAGACAGAGAGGGTGGCCAGTCTCCTTGGAAAGCCCAGTAACTCTGGACTGTCTATCCAACTTGCAAAGCCTTCAGATTTGCTGAAATAGGTACCCTGCTTCAGACTTAATCGATCAGTAGAACTTTATACAAACTATTTGAACGAAACTTCCACCTGTATAAATGTCAAAGCTTTATACTTCCTTTATATGTATATATCCCCATCCATGCTACATCTGAATTTCTTCATCTTGCAGGAACAGTCTTTCAGAAAAGATCACCTGTCCTTCAAGGGCAGGAAGGAACACCTTGAGTGGCCCTGTTTACTAAGCACTACAAAAGCAGGTGTAATCAAAGCTGTTCCAAGGAAGGGCAACAGTCTTCCCATCCCTCTTGGATATCCTTTTTCAGCAAAGCTTCCCACCTTTGGAGGACAACAAAACTTAGACAAGACTATTAAAAGAGATGGAAAGATTTCGGCAGGTTGTGGCAGCAACTACAGGCTTTGCTGTCTGGGTTCTGTGCACACCACTCCTAGCAGGGATCAGTGCAATCTGGCATTGAAATAATTTTACCGTGGGAGCAGTTCTTTTCTGCAGTGTGCTACAGTTTCTTGTGCAGTGTCAAATTTGGTATCATTTTGACATCTGGTCTGTGGCACTCATCCATCTGTTGTCACTGAGTAGGTGTTGGGTGGGGTTGGCAGAAGAGGCTTGTTTTAAGTGTTTGTTTTCATCCTGTAGAGGAACTGCAAAGCCAGCTCAGTAATTAATTAAATACTCATCTTTAAGAAACTCTGTGTACCAATATTCTAAAGAAATGGTGAATAAGGCAGCTGGTGCTTCTCACTGCTGAAATGCAGAGAGTTTGTTCCCATTACTCCTTCGTTCCATGTTGTTTTAGGAAGCCTTCCCCATTGGGTGGCACTCTGGTTTCTATTCCTGACTCAGCCAAATGCCTTCTGGCTGAATTTGGATAGGTGACTCCATCTTTTCTGCAGCAGTTTCCCTCTCTGTAAAATGCATCCAAAGTTAAACACCTCTTTTGCTATAAACTTTGAAATCTGCTGATAAAAAAATGCAACGGAAGAGGTGACCATTATCGTTACTATCATCACCTTGTTTCGTGGTTATTCTTTTCAAATAATCATGGTTCTAAATTAACCTTTGGTGTCATCTGCTTGTAGCAAAAGAGAGGTTCTCCTGAGCACAGTGGAAACACATCCACAATTTCCATAGCTTTTATCTCCAGATAAATCTGTGTCCTTTGGGAACTTGTTTCTCTCAGAGAACAAAAGCATGTCTTTCTGCTTAACTGCCTACCCATAACCCTGCATAAATGCATGGTGTACCAAGCAACTCTTTCCTCCTCTGTGTGTGACTAGGGAACACTCCACCTGCTCAGTCTTAACTTCTGGACAGGCGCCGGTATGCATTTCTTTGCCTTGGGAGAGCGACTTGTGCTGTTTTGTTCTCCAATCTACCAGGACATACTTGGACTTTCTATCTATCTGTGATTCTGTGATCTGGCAATCAGCTTCGCCCTGCTCTCTGATCAGTTTAAGGATTGAAGAAGTTATTGATAGTACTTACTAATGCCTTCAGCGGAACAATTATTTGCAAATGTAATAAATAACTAAGGAAAGGGGGGAACTCCCTATGCACAGCTAAATACAGCAGGTTTTGTCCAATGTGTCTAATCCCGTGAGGTTCTGACCACTTCCACGGAAGCCCTGGCTCAGCAAGGGATGCTCTGAGCACACTTGCAGCTTGCTGTTTTGTGGCTGGCAGACACAAATGCCAAACTCATTAATACTCAGAATATATTTAAAGATGTGCACCCACCTATGGAGATTTCATGATCTGCCCTTGAGAACAGAAGAGAAAACTGTGATCTGGCTGTTCATTTTCCTCCCCTCCCCTTTTCATGTACACATAGCAATAGGTGTTAGCCTAGGAGTCTCTGTAAAAGAAGTTTGTGGGAAGTTCATCATTTACTGAATGCTTCCTATTTTCTGGTGTCCCCTGTAAGACCTGGCATCTCAGCACTCCCACAGGTTAGTGATTTTGCACCAAAGATTATCAGTCCTGTTAGACAAAACCAGAAGTCAAATACTGGGCTTTCAAATGCAGTTTCTTATAAAATACTCTGTAGGAGCAAGAACAGAATCATCCACTGGGGACACTCATTAAAAGAACAAAATGTGACCTTCCTTTTATTTTAGCTTAATAACATAAAAATCCAGTGTTGGCAATATTACCCTGAAGTCACCTACATTTTACCTATACTGTCATTCTTTAGTACCAGCACTCTTTAGATCTCCACTGTGATTTGTGTCATAATAAACATTTAGTTTCTTCTCTAAATTATTTCCCTCTCTGTAATTTCCTCTAGTGATTCTTGGACTCTGAAGTGCCACTGGATGCAAAATAAAAAAAGATTTTTGAACTCCAGTCATTCAAGAAACTTGTAATCCTGACATCCCACAAATATTGTACTTTTTGTGAGATGAAAGGAGTTTATTCTGTGCTTTAATCATGTCCTGCTCATTTCCATAAACTAGAATTTTTTCCTTATCCAAGCATCTCTCCAGTTCTTTCTTGCCCACCCCACGACTGACAAAATTTCAAACAACCCATACCAGACTGAACATTTTTTGCTAGTAATTTTGCAGCAGAACATGACCACTACGGGAGTAAGGGGAGGAAAATACACACAAGAGCAGTGAAAAGGAACCTTTGGATCACAAAATTGAGTCATTTTTATAGACAAAAGCTAGAAAGAGTCCCGTACAGTTCTGGTTAAGAAAGGATCACAGCTTTGTTGCAGGGCACTAAGTCCAGTCTTTGCACAGCCCTCTCTCCTGTCTCTCTGCCAAGGACCAGCCCGGGTGAACCTTGCTGTGCCAGCCTGTGCTGAGCTGAAGGGTAGTTGCTGTCAGTTACGACCTGCACCAGGGAGTTTCCATTTGGTATCAAAATAACTCCTCTTATCAGCTTTAGATTTGCTGGCTTTATGTTGTATTGTACTTCTGATCTTTGTGAGAACATTGCCCTGGCTGTTTCGGTTTGCAAAGGTAGGGAAACACAGGGAAATAGGTGGGAGTGATGCCGCAGCCAGTTCTGGGCAGAAATTTAGAAAAGCTGAGTCTTCCAGGAATAACACCAGTTTCTTTGTTACAAACTAACACCCCCACAACAACCTTTTCCTAGTATTATGAAAGTGTAAAATGAAACATGCAATTTCTTTTATCAACTGGATTTGGTATATGGTCTCCTTTCATCATGTTCTCAGTCTTCTCTCTACACAAACCAGCCCTCACACAGCCAGGTGGTGACATTCCACATCTCTGTGATTTTGTCCATTTTGGGTCCCTTGTGCGTTTACTCTAACTTTTATACAACAGAGTGATCAGACCTGCTCCCTCGTCTCAGAGGCTCTCTCCTTGCCGGCCAGGCTTTGTATCCCCCTGGTCCTGGGCACCCCCCAGCCCAGGGTGAGGATTTAAGAGGTTTTTCATAACCTGATGGTGTATGCACAGAACTCAAAATATTTCTTCTCACATTCGTCACTTCCTGTGTTATCAAAGTAAAAAATGAATGTCATCTTCCTCTGCACGTACCTCTGGGTGCCTAGATTGGGTCCCCATGTTTTTCAGAGTCTTATCTCACCCTGGGTGACCAAGGGGTCAGACAATTTTGACAATGTTGTTAGCTTCAAATGTCCCAGCTCATAGTTTTGGTACTTCATCAAAGTTTTAAAAATCACCTCTAGGGTCTATCTATTCTACCACTTTCCTGGAGAAAATGACGCTTTTCTTTCCTTCAATACTTGCTTTCTTTTGTAAAACAGACACTAGGGCAGAATTTTGCATCTCTAGCATTTTGCATCTGCTAGATTTGCTTAACAGCATCACGTGAGAAAAGTTGTCCAAAAACTTCTGAAATTTCCTCTAAAATTTGTATTAAGTGGTTCTGCATAATCCATGGCTTCATTGAGATACTGCAAGGGTTTTTTAGAAGTTAAAAAAGGTGTGCTTTTCTGTTACTGGATCGGTCATGCTTAGCATTAAGCTTGTGTGCAGATTTTATAACTCACTAACTTATATTTCAACCTTTCTTTTCATGTGGCTGAGATGATCTTGATTTTAAAGTAAAATACATGCCATGTTCCATTGATTTGGTGTAGCTGAATAGTCTATTTTTAAGGGAAACCTGCATGCTTGTGTTAACAGCCATCAGCCTTGATTGATGCCATCTGCTCAGGGAGGTTTGTTACTTTAGCATGTCAATCCTGCAGTTTCTCTTCTGATACCTCAATGTTTGACAGGTTCCATCTTTAATAATTAAATAAAATATGTAGAGAGTGAACATATTTCCAATCACTAAAGACTGATGGGATGATATAATGTAGTCTCTGCAATAGCCTTGTCATTTTTAATTGCCCCTTTGATCTAGCAAATCCACTAATTCTCTTTCAGATATTTACATTTCTCATTTATTTACAGAAATGTGTCTGTTTGCACTTGAAATTTCCTCTCAGTCCTCTTGTTTCCCATCTTTCTTTTTTTCCTTGACAGTTTACGTTCCTTTCTTTCGGGTTAGCCAGGGCTAGATTTCCTTTTCCTGAAGGTTACCTGTTTGGTTCATCATACTGTGTTTGTTTTTTCTTGCCTTCCTGCTTCCTTTTTGGTTTCGGGGTATGCATACCTTCTGTGATGCAATTATGGTATGCTTAAGTAGTTCCATGTTTGAGGCTAAGGATTGTAATGTCTTCACTTCTGAGTCGTTTACTTCTCTGTACCTCTTTCCAAGCCTCTCCTCCCTCCAAATCCAAGAAATTTAAAGGATTATATTTTAATTGCAGTGAAGTTTAAGTCTTAGCTAGCTATTAGATTTCTATCCCCACCCTAGAAAGCTTTGTATGATGTTTTGGGTTTCTTGTGTTTTAGCGAGGTGGGGGAGGTGAGGTATTTGCGTTAGCTTCTTTATTTAAAACTGACCCAGACGCAAGTCTCTGCACTTCTAGATACTGCATGAAACGCAGTTGTGACCCAAACAAGCGGCCAATGCAATTTCAAATAGAAATCATGCCAAGGCACTTTGAAGGGAAATGACAAACTCAGATTGGTCGGACCATTTGATGCTGTAGCACGCTTCAGTAAGTTCAAGGGCACTAGCAGGGTTTTGGAAAAAGAGCTGGATGTGTTATCAGGCTGGCGCTCTCCAGGAAGGGAGGAGTTGCTTTGCTCTTTTTTTACACCATGATCATGTTTAACCATGTTTGCTAAACAAGAAACTGGGAAAAGATTAAGAAAAATCCTGGTTTAAAACCAAGAGACACACATGCTTTGTTTTAGCATCTCCCTGTCATGGCAGGACAAACTGCTTTAATCAGTTTCAAAAACCACGCACAGCTCTGGAACCTGGAGGAAGAAAAGAATGCCAGGAGCACTGAGAAGGGGGAGAAGCAAGAGGCTCAGGGAGGAAAGAAGTGACATCTTGCCTTCTGCTCACACACTGAAAGCCAGAGTACAATCCATGCAGGAGGTGAAGAAGGGGGAAAATGGGGAAAGGGTCAGGCAAGGCTCTGAATGCGAAAAAATGCTTTGCAAGAGAGGCTGGTCAGAAACGACAGCAAATCACTGGACTGCAAAGCTGCAACCACATCCACACAGGTCCAACTTAGAGCCGGGGACCCGGGAGCATTTCAAATCTGGGTGCCTGATCTCGTCCCATCCCAGCTCTGCCTGGGGCAAGCACCCGCCTCCCCTCCCTGTGAGCCGGCATGGCAGCCAGGTGGGAGCTGTGAACCTTCAAACCACGTCCCTGGTTTGGATGTCTCGGGAGCACAACAGGCATGAGCACCACTGTACACAGAATTACAGAATCACATGGGATTGGAAGGGACCTCTAGAGATCATCTAGTCCAACCCCCCTGCCAAAGCAGGTCCACCTAGAGCAGGTTGCACAGGAACTTGTCCAGGAGGGTTTTGAATGTCTCCAGAGAAGGAGACTCCACCCCCTCCCTGCACAGCGGAGGTCACTTCAGAAAGTGTCATCAACTTCAGCACAGCGGTTTGGGGTCTATTTGGCTGTGCCTAACCGAAGTCAATGGGAAAAGTGTCCTTCCTGATGTAAGTGCAGGACTGAGAACTGCATGGGAGAGGAAGAAGCAACCTCCAATTTGATCTTAAGTTCTCTGTGGCCTCGGCAGTAAGGCAACATTATGTTCCCTTGACTTCAGCTTTAAAAGGAGATGTATAAAAGAGAAGAATAGCACCAATATATTTTTAGGGCACGGAAAATTAAAAAAATATATATATTCTGAAACTGACCCTTGGCAGCCTGCTTAAAAGAGCTTGAAACTATCTGAACTACACAAGGAAAAAAAAAAAAGAAAGAAAAACATGCCCACAAGGGCTGAAAAATCACTTCAGTAATAGATGACTTTTAACTTTACATCAGAAAATGTTTGGCAGGCATAATTTTAAAGTGTTAGGGAAATGTGTGTGATAACTGCTTGGGTGAAAGAGCAAATGTAGTCCACAGTGAGAATTATCGAATGTTCACATAAGCAATCAGAATTTGGCAGGGCCAGCTGCCCGTGGAGAGGGGCAAAGAGGATCACAGCTCTAAACTTTGAAAATTTAATGAAGCCCACTGATTTCTCACAGGAAATTTTTCTTTGAGCGTGTTCATGTGTCATGGGAATGCTAGCGAGCAGAAGGCTCTGACAAAATGCCAGCTATAAGGCACAAGGGAAAAAAAAACCCTCTAAGCCCCACCAAAGGCCAAACCACCCTTTTCCTCTTTTAAAGCTGCAAAGACTCTGGATGCCCCAACACCCCTGAGCATCCTTATGCGTTACCCTTAGTCACACAAACAAGCCTATTGATGTGACTGGGGTTATCGGGAGGTCTTGTAGGATTGGCCCCTTTTCAAAGAGACCAGAAGAGCGCTGGACTTCCCAGGGCTTGCACAGGAATGCGCGCGGAGGCTGGAGCCAGCCAGCAAAAGGAGCAGGCAGTGCCATCTGGGGTATTCATGGGAGCAGTAGCTGACTGCCTGCTTACACAAGGAAAGAAGGGACATCAAGGCAAAAAAAGGAGGTACAGGGCAAGGGGGTTAACAAGCAGACGCAAAAAAGACCCCCTACAGTTTAAACCAGAACTTAATTATCCTTAGTTTTATGCTACAAAGACGGAAGCAGCTTGCTTTTGCTATTCTGCTGGAGTAGCATCCTATCAAAGGAGTGTATTCTTTCAGCACCTTGTGTGGCACAGAATGTTTTTTAAAAAGTAGGTTTTATAGTCCAGACACCTCAAAGATCTCCTATCTCAGTGCTTGAGACCTGGCCATTTCGCAGTAAGCAATGACATTTGGGAACGTGTTTGCTTGTGAGGTCCCTTGGAGCATGGGGCATGGCAGCAGGGCACACCCAGCTGCGGTGGTGCAGACTCCTGTGTGCCAGAAATGACCGGCCACCAAATGACACAGCGAGGCAGTGAGCTGCCCCAGATCTGAATGAAATGGGTTTTTGGAGAGCGATAGAGGTGTTAGAAATATGTAACAGCCAGGCCTAGCTGCAAATGTCAGAGGAGGGAACCAGATGGGTGAGTCTTACATTCCTTGTGAGAGTCTTGACAGGTTGTGGATAATTAGTTCATTGAGACTGGAGGCAAGCCAGCAGTACCTTAGCCTTGATCCCGCATGTGCAAAGTATGAGCGGGCATGAGGGATAGCCAGCACCTCCCAGGAACGGGCCATGTCCTACATGTAAACGGTCGGAATTTGATTCTGTTTTTCACTTCCAGCAGGGCTGCGCTGGCTTTCCACATCCCCAAGGACGCATGAAAGCCATGCGTCTGTTTGGCCAAAATCGTTTGTAACTCATACTTTCCATATGAAGTTCACCGTAAAATAACAAAGAGAAATGGCTTAATTGAATTTGTTTGGAACCCAATATCAGAGGAGTGTAACAAATAGAAAACAGTCAAGAGCCATACAATCAAACAGTTAGGGAGAAGTTACAAATTTCAACACACATGCAGCTGCCTTGTGTTGATCAATCAAAACTACTATGTTTAATATGGCCGTGCTTCTATAATAATTTCCATCCAGGCATGGAGAAACACTTAACATATTTTGCTTGAAATTTCCCCATACAGTTTCCTGGGACTAGAAGGGAAATTGTGGATCTCTGCAGCTGAGTGATTAGCCCAAGGTCATAGGCCAGGAGATCTGGAAGCAGCACTTTGGACTCTCAGTGATGTACTTTAACCACAAGACCATCCTTCAGTCTCCTTCACGCTGATGACTTTGGAACTAGCTTTAAAAGATCCAGTGAGACGCAATGATGGGAGTGTTAGATAGCTGCACTAGATAGCCAGAGGCAACAAAAATGATTAGAGACATGTGGGGGTATTTCTAAACAAAAAGATTAAGACCAGAACTATTTCATTTAGAAAGGAAAACAGTAAAAGATGATAGAATTGAGGTATATAAAATAATGAGCGGTGTGAAGGAGAAATCAGATGCCCTTCATAAACCAACAGGGCACCTAATGGAATTTAAAAAGGCATTAGCTTATAAATGGATAAGGATATCACTCTTCAGCTTATCTCTAAGCAACCCATGGAACTCTCAGTTGCAGGATATTGATGTAAATAGTTCAAGAACATTAAGGAATAAAAGGAAAGATTGTATATAGCCAGTAAAAAATACAAAAGATTTTTGAGCTAAAGAAAATACATCTTCAAAGCAACAATCTTCCCCTGAAGGAAACACCTATTTCCCTGAGAAAGAGCTGACTCTTTTTATTCCTGATTATTACCTGCCCAAGTGCAGAAGGTCCAGCAAAAAACTCACCTGCTTTCTCATATATCCCCAACACAGGAACACTCCTGCCTACTTGTTTTTCAGGAAGCCTCTTCCTCAGAACAGCATCAACAGTCTTAGAAATATAGTTTTCTGCTAATAGCAAAAATCACGTCATCATTTTGCCTCCAGGAGTCCCAAGCTGTCTTTGTACCACAGAGGCCACTGTTAGGAAAAGCTGGAGAATAAGGAAGCTTGCACTGCCTTATTCTTTTCCCCTCAGCTCACATCTGCAACCACCTCCAAAATCCACTGCTTCTTTCATAGAATCACAGAATCGTTAGAGTTGGAAGGGACCTTAAAGATACATGGAGTTCCCTCCTTCTCCCTCTTTCTCCAGAGCCAACCTGAAGAAACCATGCAAGATGCCACCTGGATCTCATCAATGACCATCTCTTGGATGATTAGGGTAAATCCATCAGTCTTTTATTTGTCTACATAGTAAAGAGTCCTAACTGTCCAGTTCTCCCTTTTGACTCTCTTTGAAGCCCTCCATTGGTGCTGCATCTGCCGATTTTCACCAGTCTTCAAGGCTCTCCCTAACTTCCCCCCATCTGTGAGCTCCCTCTGACAATCACCACGTTAATTGCCCTCAGTCTATCCAGTCTGCCCTTTTCCCATTTTCTCCTATAATGGTCTTCATGCCTTCACCTACAGCCACCAGCTGGCACAGCTGCCTTGACATCACCCATAAGGCCCCCTCCAGTACAGATGGTAACCCTGTCTAACCCCTTTCCTGCCGCACCACCACTTACAGCCAAACAGGCTGCTTATAGATAAATGGTGTCAAATTTGCCTGTTACTGGCAAGCTGGGAAGGTCTGTTTACCTTGTGTGAGTGGTCCTTAGTGGATGGATTATCTCTCTTCAGTGTTCAGAAAAGCACTTGGTATAACGGGTACATAACAGGTTATAGAAATGATAATGATCCTCTGAATTACTCAGCACTGGTGCCTGGTGCGGAATGGATGGACCACCAATCCCTCTTAGGACTTCTTAACTAAACTTCTAGGTGAGTCTTGGGTTATTTAGAAAGCAGTACACCTTGAGGAGACTGGCATTGGTATTTCAGTCAGAGACCCCCATTCTATTCGCTCCCCTGGCTCTGGGCGACCATGGCACTCCCACCTTCCTCCCTCGATGGCTGTGGGATCATCCTGATGGGCCTGGACTCCCTTTGTAAGACCTGCAAGAGACAGCACCTCTTCCATCTAATGCCACCACCAAGTTCAGTTCACACAGGGAAATAACCCTGTTTATACTTCATAAGAAGACTTTGCCTTAACTTTGAGCTTCTTTAGCAGCCCCTGGATACTGTGGTTTTCAACAGTTATTTATACGTAGGGAGCGTCTGCCACTCCTCTCCTCTCTTGCTCCTGCTCCTCTGGCAACAGTGATAGCAGGAGCTATTATTAATTACTTGTTGAATACCTGCAGTGCTCTGCTGCAGCAGGAGAGACGGTCCTTCCCCACTAGGAGTTATAAGCTGGGTTTGCAAGTAAACTAGCGCACGGAAAGTTTGCCGGGTGACTGGAAGGTGAAAGAGGATATTTTTAAGTTGACGATTGTAAGAAGGTGAGGAAAAGAGAAAAGGGCTCTTTGTTCATGTTTCTTTGTTAAATCTTTCCTCTCCTTGTTATAAAGTATGATGAAAATAAAGTGAACGCCAGTAAATAAATCAGAAGAAAACTGTAAGCATTAAAGGTCTAACTAGGAAATAAATTAACTATAGAAAGAGAAATAGTTCTGCAGCTGGAACTGAGAAGAAATGATGGATCCTACCTAAAAAGCAAATCAGAAATTCCTCCCACTGACAAACAATTAGGCATAATTTTCACTGATCATAAAAACAGACTTTGACTAACGGTTTTTTAATGTGAAATATTCAGGTTATTTTTTGTTTGTTGGGGTTTTTTTCTGTCAGATGGTCTTTTTCAAATTTACATCTAATGAAAATTCAAAGTAAGTAGTGGTTTTCAGGTGTCAGAAAGGTCTGGTTTCAGTTTTGTGAAAGAATCTCAAATTGCTTTTTGACAGATTATATATATATATATGTATAAAATGTACTTTTTCTTTTAAAAAAAACCTAAACCTTTCCTCCACTGACAGAAATGTTGATGAAAAAACTTACTCAACCATAGCCTATTGAGACCATGCAGGTAAGGTCATTGAGATAAAGGGTTGGCAGCGCTTCTCCAAGTAGCCCAGGTTTTAAAGACATGGCCAAAGCAGAGAATTACCAAATTCACGACCTCACTTTCAATGCTGGATCTTTTGGACACTGTATCAGAAAGCGTTCTTGGAAACTACTGCCTAAACAGGGCCAGGTTATATCCACATTTATTGTCATTTAGCTTGAACAGTTACTTCTCTTCTCTCTGGGATTCACTACCTGTGTGTACTTACAGGAAACAGTCATATCACTTTCCACACTACACTATGCTAACGTGGACATTCAAGCCTCTTCTAATCTCCTTTCTCAAGACAGATGCTCCTTTCCCCAATCATCCTTCTAGCTGCAGTTCCAGCTTAAGTTCACCTTTCTCAAAGATGGATGCTCAGAGCCCCACACTGTGCTCTTGATCAAGTTTCACCTGTGCCTTCCACAGAAGTGTTAACATTTCCTCATGTCTGCTGGAAATACCTTGTCTGAGACAACCTCCCATCACTTCTGCTGACCAAACCACAATGTGGCCTCATAGTCCTTGTGTGAGAACTAAAAGCTATGACAGGTGAGCTCTGGCAAAACCGACTACAGCAGTAGGAGACAGTTTTGTCCCCACACCAGCTGCCTGTTTGATCGAGGCAACCACAATCACAGAGTCAGGAGCGGGGCACACACGCTCAGTTACAGTCTTTCGTTAGCTATCCTGCAAATCATCCTGAATTACTCCAGTGGAAATGAAGGAAAACCCATAGATGCCTATACCGAACCTGAGGTTTGGGTAGAACTGTGTCATAAATGCTGGCTGAGGGGGAACGACCACAGTTGTAAAGGTCTCTTTTGAGAAGCAGAAGGAGCCGTTAACCGGGGTGAGACAGAACTCGCTTCCCTATCATCTTGGGGCAACCCCGCTGCAAAGTGTTACTTTTTGTTTTTCTCAAGGCTGTTCCTTATTCATGAGTGTGTTGGGGCAAGGAAAACCAGCTGAGTAAAAGCCACTAAACAATTTGTCGGGGTGAGCTGTCCTTTGCCCCAACAAGCACTCGTAAGGCTTGCATCCCTCACCCGCAGACTTCGGCTGCGCACGAACCACCTGCAAAGCCGCATCTGCGCTAACCTGCCAACCACATCAAACCAGTAACTTCCATTGCCAGTGGGGGTAGCCAGCCAGATGAGGAGCTATCAGGAAAAGGTTATCAGGTGAGCCATTCATCTCATAAACACGGGCTTACAACAGCTGAACACGCAACAGCATCAGCTTTGGTTCAGTTGGATATGGGATGTTGTTTATTTGATTTCTGGATCAAAAGCGTGATTAAAATACACTTTGGAGAACCCAAGGTTATTAAAGCTACAACATACATCATCAATATGGAATGTGCTAATGGCTTTCACATACATTAAATGTTTTTCTGAAGGTATTAGCAGCTAGGAAGATAGTAGTTACTCCCTCCTCCCACCTATAGACATTATCTAAATGTATGTACACATTCAACTCAATTTACCAGAGAAGCAGTAAAATAAAAGGTACCTCTGCCTGCACAAGTAGTAAAGTTAGACAAAATAAAAATTAAGATGTGCATTTTATATTTTCTCCTTCAAACTGAAAAAAAAATAATATATTGTATTCTGTGAAAAGTAGGACAACAGAAATCTGTATTTTAACACACGAAGGCAAATGAATTCTTTGTGAAACAACACAGAAGTCAATGGCACTACACCAGAGACGAATTTTACCCAGGCTGTAAAAAGAAAACATAAGTGCAATGCAGACCAACAGAAGAGATTCCATTTAAAGTAAGAATTATGTTTCTGTCAGAAAAAAACAACAACTAACTAAATTTGTTTCCTGGAAGGAGATCCAACTTGGCTCTGCTGCAGCAGTGTAAAAGGATCCAAAATAAGTAACAGCAGGCATCTCCACTAAAATTTGCTTCTGATCGACATCATGTTTCCTCTGGTACCAGAGAAGAATTGAACACACATTGCAAGTGAGGCACAGTAGTTGACTGCACAGAACACGAGAAAGGGGGCCAAAGCTCTGGAATTTAAAAACTCTGCTCAGCCAATGAGTCAGCACATGGTCTTAAACCGCATACACTCTGCGGGGCGAATCCCCACCTAAATGCTTTCTATTTAGGAGACATATAAGCCCCAACTGGGGGTGGGGGGAGGTTGGGTAGGGGGGAAGAATATTCTTAATTACAGCTGTGTTCTATGCCTGCTTCCCCACACGTTACAATGAGGGTCAGACCCTCATTCAGAGGTGTTAGCAACACTGAGGGGCTATCAGCTCCCTAAAGCACCAGCATCTTACTCAGTCCAGCTGATAACTAGTTAACATGAAAGCAGGAACTTTACGCTACGCTTTGGTGGTGGCAGTTTGTATATACCAGCACACATTAATAAATGAACAGTAAAGCACCATAATCACAATCTGTGCATCTGCGTCTGTTTTATGGTATCCTGAAAATGTTTCTAAAGTAGTTGGAATACAGAAAGCAGAAATTACGGTTCCTTCCCAGCTGGGCTCATGTGAAATGCTGTCTGACTGTGACTGGCAGATTTGATATTTTGTTAATTGTGAGAGACCCCACTTTGAATAATGTACTCACATTTGTTATGATCAGTGAATATTTCCTTTCACATCGCATTTTCTCCATACATAAACTTATCATAATCCAATAAAGAGCCTACGTGAGCAAGTCTTCTACATGCAGCCTTTCCCCCCTATGCAGGCGAAAGGCTGGCTTTTTTGTAAATTATATTCATGCCATTTTTCATTTCTGCCTGAGTGAGGTCCACAACAAACAGAAGTCTTCCTCGTGCAAAGTAATTTGTTCTTAGGTTAGTCTGACCTAAAGCTGAAGGCTTCATTCAGAGACATCTAGTAAGAAGCGCTTCTCGGAAACCAGTAACAAAAGCTGCACTAGACATGAGGAAATTGTTCATTAAAAAAAAACAATACCAAAAACTAACTAGGGAACTACGCTGATGTGACAGATGAAATTGTTATGGAGGAAAAGAAAAAATAATAATCAAAAGCCAACACAGTCCTAAAGTTTTGCAGTAATTTGTCTTTTAAAAATTAGAAGTATACCAAATATTCCCCCCAAAATCTTGCATCTAATTCAGTTGTGTTCAAAATGGAATTTAGATGAAGGCAGTGTTTCTAAGGGACAGAGCAACACCTAATGTCCGAATCTGACTTAAATCCAGAGGAATTCCACTGAAATCAATGGCTACAGCAGTGCAAATCAGCAAGAGATCTAAATCTGTCCTAGCTGATTCCAGATCTATCTTTTATTTGCTATATGGCTTTAGGCAAGTCAGTGACCTTCTTTTTATTTCTCAGTTTCTCCATCCGTAAAATGGTGATAATACTGCTTGTAATACATGAAGATTGGGGGGACTAGTGAGTTTCATAACATGGTCTGGATATGAAAATTGCTGGGGATCAATCACTTTTAGTTGCCTCCATCACCTTTATTGACTCTTTATAATTTTAATACTTGGCTTTTTTGCTTACTTGCATATTTCTCTTTTAAAACCCACGACCCACAGCCTGGATTCAAGTTTTACGCTGTTTACTTCCATGGCAGGATTCACACGAGAAAATCAAGTACAAAATCTGGAACTTGGCCCCAACAACAACAAACTGCAAGGATATTTCAAACAAAACTCATAAATCACTGCATGAAATTAATCCCGTCTAGATCCGTTTTTTCAGAGCGCAGAGGAATGTGCATATTAAACTGACCCACTGATGCCCAAACGACAAGGGCACACGCAGAAAACGTGGCAAATCCTTCTTCACCCTTATTTGATTAATGTACACTGCGCTGGTATTTGCAGCAATATTCGGCGTTGTTCAAACAGT
>VXAK01029268.1:0-12923 GCA_013399435.1 Arenaria interpres | reverse complement strand
AAAATCAGAGTTCACAACTCCTATGGGCCTCATTTTACATGTCTTTGTTCTGTTCTCAAATTCCCCGCAGGCTTGTTCTGTCTAAATCACTAAAAATGCACCAATTAAAACTGCTGTAAACCTTTTCTGAAACATATCTGTTTAATACACTGAAGTCATTTTAAAGGTTGTTCAATTTCAGTGCACCTGTAATTTTGGCTTTTTGAAAATTTTGCTTCATTTCCTTCTGTAATGGTATCTAAAATTTCAAGAATAACAATAAAAATATTTTTTATGTTATCAATGTGCTGCAATTCAGCGTTGCTCTCTATCACTTTACTATTTGAATTTTTTCTTTAAAAGCTCAGCAGTGAAGTTATTTTTATCTTGAGATCAAAAGAACAAGAACAACAGTAGAACCACCACTTGTTATTGCATTGAACCAAAAGGAGTAAAATAATCTACAAGAACGAAGTCCAGAGTAGGAAACTTTCTTAGACCTTTGTTCAAACATATTTAATCAGTGATGAAATGTCAGGAGACACAATTACATTTTAGGTCCTTACCATGGTGACTCTGAACTTTACATAGTTCCTAATACAAAGCTCCCTAAAGAATATGCAGTTATCATAAAATCCCTGAGACATATGTTTTTCATGAATATGTCTGATCTAGGAGATCTGATCTGGAGATCTTCAAGACCCACCTGGATGCAGTCCTGAGTAATGTGCTCTAGGCATTCCTGCTTTAGCAGAGGAGTTGGACCAGATGATCTCTAGAGGTCCCTTCCAACTCCAACAATTCCGTGATTCTGTGATTCCGTGAACACTTCCATTTTCAAACAGTTTTAAACCCAGATATGTTTGGTTTGTTCAAATCTGAGAAAAAAAAATACTCGTTTTATCTAGTAGCTATGTAATTCTTAATTTTCTTGGTCAGTTCTGCACAAGCATAAAAAACATTCAGATTCTTGATTTGTAACTTTCAGTTCTTCTTGTATTATGGAGCTTCCCAAATCGGATTTTCTAAAAAATGTGGTGTTTTTTTATTATTATTTTTGTCTGTTAGTTGCTTAACAAAACCTTTTTTCTTCTTCTTTTTTTTTTTTTCTTTTTCTGAGTGTTTTGGATAAAGTAGAGGATTACTTTACAAAACTTACGTCATGTAACTTACGTGTCTATACTAAAGTAAACTTGAGAGAAGAAATTTCTTTGACATTTTATAGTCAAGTTTTAAATGTGACAATGTTTCCCTTGTAAATTAGTCTTTCAGAATTGCTCTCTGGACATGTTTTATAAAAAATGTTGAAATCTTTCAATAGGAGACAGCTTTTGTCTCTAAGGAGACGTTTTCCCCTCTAGGCAGGCAGATGTGTAATCCAGTTTTGGTCCTGCATTATAGGCATTCAGCATGCCGTATTGAGACAAAATGTGTAGCAGATGCTCTTGATAGAATATTAAGTACATGTCTTGGCTTTTTAAAGTTCATTTTAATACATAAATAATATGGTCATATCGTATTTGTATTCAGTGTCATACTTAATCACTTGCAGCAAAATCAATATTTTCTCTCTGAATTTAATAGGAACCAGTGAAAATAAGTAGGAAAACTCTAATAGAAAACAATAAGTAACATTTTGCTTACAGCTTTATTCATACCACTTTCAACGTCACTGTACAATTCATGACCTCATGGACTTGAATATATTCACCAGGAACAAATTTCCAGTCTTGCAGCATTAATCTGTGCCCACAGTGTTGGCTAACACCTCCCGACACCACCTGCTTCCACCCCCAAAAAATAACTCTTTTTAACTGCAAAATGTTATTTCTGAGAGTAATGTATTTTGGTACTTTATATGTCATAAAAGTAGGATAGATTGTTAACACAGAGCTCAGGCTATTTCACAGACCTTAGCTGGGAAAAGCCCTTTTAACATCAACATAGCAAGATGTGCCAGTTATGTCTAGAGTGCTCTGAAATAGTAATTTCAGTATGCCTATAATTAGAACATAATTTACGTCCCTCTGGCTTCTTACTTGTGTATGCTATTTGTGTGTAGACACAGATTTCTCTAGTCAATAGAGAAAAAGTTCTGTATATTTGCCATGCATGAATGTTTGATATTTTGTGAAATGATAATTTTAAAGTCTTGTTTGTTTCTACCTACCAGTGTGTCTATCTATACACCTATTTATGAAATACATATACTACTTTGTATGTATGAAGGGGGTTACCCTACAAACTCTTATGTCCAAACAGACGGTAAATGTTTCTATGCAAGTGATATTTATGAACATCTCTATGTGATTCACTGAAAAAGAAAACAGATGTTGGGGTGGGCACACGGAGTACCACAATCCTTTCATTCTCAAAAGTAGAATGCTTTCACCAAGTTTTGTATGACAGCAAAGACAATACTGTGATTGTCCAAAAACCCATGGGTATTTGTTACCTGAAGATTTTTCCACTTCCTTCCTCAAGTCCTGGCTTGCTTTATCATTATCCTGTACAAGTTACTGTGTTTAAGTCTCTCCTTTTCCATTGCTATTTCTTCTTTAATCCATAATAGCCACTCTTTTCTGATAGTTATTCTCCCTTTCATCTCCTTTCTTTATACCTAGTTAGTTTTCAGTGTTGTGTTAGCAACCTAAGGGTGGTAGTTTGTCAGTTTATAAATTCACAGAATCACAGAATGATTGGGGTTGGAAGGGACCTCTGGAGATTATCTAGGTCGACCACTAGGCCTACCCCAACCACCTCAGTAGGCGGGGGGGGGCAACCTCCCTGAACCAGTTGCCACACTCTTCTTGATGCACCCCATGATGCCATTGACCTTCTTGGCCACAGGCTGAGATTACAGGTTCTTCATGCTCAGTCATGTGATAGGACAAAACTGTGACTCTATTAAGCTAATTGTTTAGTAGGTATGTTTATAACAACACACTCTAATCTGGTTATTTATTACATCTTTCAAGTTCAGGGAAAATTATTATATGTTCCTCCTTCTTTTAGACTTATAGTTGCTGTTGTTGCTTTGCAAATATTTGCCAACATATTCTAGAAGTTGCGTGTGTTATTCATAGCCAGCTCTAGGGACAGAGAACTTACTGCCATCCCATTATAGCCAGTTCACGTAAGAGCTCTTCACTTGTTCCAGTCTTCAGAGAAATCTCATTAATAACTGCACAAGTTGTCATATAATAAATAATTTGAAGGGAGAAAGAAATCTCTATAAATACAAAAAGTATTTCATGGTAAGTATTTAGTGTTGTTTAAACAGGCTTATTTACATTGCTTATTTACATTTTATTTACTGTCACTTCAGATAATTAGTGATATTTAAACTTTAAAGACTTTATTTCTTTTGGAATACATTACAAATTATACACTAGTATCTTTCTGGTAAATATGATCTTAACAGGAAGTGGTTTCCCTTTTCCTACATTCATGTGAACACAAGATACCCACCTTGAACAAACAGCTTTATTTTTCACTACAGAATTGTCTTGTGTCATGACAGCAACAAATGGGTGTGTTGGCATTACTGTTTGTAGATCTACCCATGTATTACTGAGTCTGGGAGACCATCAAACTATGGCTTGACACTGAAATTTTGTGTTTAAACTCCTTAGATCTGGCCAACATTTTCATATGAGCCAAGAAGATGCCTCTCTTCTCCCTCTCCATCCCAGTAAAATAATTCATGTGAATCACCCTTCACAAAGAGGTGTTGGTGCTGTTTAGGAATTCTCCCTTAGCTCCTCTCTGCTCCATCCACGGATAATGCATGGATAACTTCACAGATAACTGCTTTATACAGATAATGCTTCAAACAAAATCTTGACATTGCAGCAGCACAGCACATGGCAATTGTCAGTGTATATGAGTTATCTGGTATCAGACTACTCCTTAAATTGAAAACATACTGGTTTCTCATTATCTGTACTACAGTTCAATATTTACCCATCACTGTGATCAACCTTTTTTCTTTAGTGATAAAATGCAAGACATTATCACCCTGTGGCCCTGTAATACACTATTGTCATTGCTAGTAAAGTGCTTTGTACTGAATTTGCAAACCCTCAGGACTGAGTTTTGTCAGGTTTCCTCTGAACTTTTTTTGTCCTGCCTGCAGCCTTGATTTAACTGTATCAGCAATTTTTCTATTTGACCAGGTGTCTATGGCTCATTTGTTTTACTTTTGTTTATCTTTATGTGGTACAACCATAATTTTGTATACACAGCAGTGATAAGCAGTTATTCTATGTAGAATAAGACATTTACAACTGATGCAGTGCAGCCAAAAACACGCCTAGTATGATAGCAGAGGTCTTCAAAAAAGCAGAGACACAGCGTTCAGCATAGAGATGCACCTGCGTGGGAGGATTAGAGATGGGGCACAGGATTGGATCTGGGGACCACCAACTGTGAGCAACTCACTCATTGTCAGTTAAAGAAATGCAGACCTGGAGGTGGGCAAAACTTGGTTTTGGGTAGCAAAGGAAATGAAGGAATAGTATCTAACATGCACAAAGGCACCTTATATAGTACATTTTGATGTAGTAAGGAGGTGTAGATGAGTGCAGAATGCATGTAAAGACTTCAAAAGTGTCTCATATAGTGAAGAAGAAACTATCAACATGAACATCATATTCCTCTACTGAAGGACTCCAAATACTAACAACGCTCTGTAATATGCTCCACAGCCCCACCCCACCAAGAATATGACATGGGAGGAGCCAGAGGAATGTGGAAAGAATGAGCATAAAAGGAGGAAAAGGGATAGAAACTAAGAATTGTGTGCATTACATTTTTAATTATATTATTATTACTGAGAATTTTTCTGTATAGAAGTATTCCAACTGTGCTATTCTTTTTTCTTTTTCTGTAAAAATTAAGGCTATACGAATAAAGATTCTTGAACCAGACACGTAAGATTTTGATTGTTCTAAAAATAAATGTTTGGCTTTGTATATATACACATATATGCATATATGTATACGCACACATGCTATATACATATATATACATATATATACATATACTTATATACATACATATAAGGTGTGCTTATCTCTGCCTACAAAAACGATTTTTAGCATAACCACACAAATTCACAAAAAGACATGCGCATACAGCATTTTGTCTTAGGGAAGGTACTTTGATCAGTTTTTCTTTTAGTCCACACATAACAGCATATATCACTGCTCTTACACTTCTATCACTATATCCACTATATGCTTGAAAAGAAAGACCTACTCTTTATTAATGTTCCTGCAGTAAAATATCAGGTTCTCAGCAATTTGATTTAGTATTTAAACTTTGTCCCAGATCCTCCATCTGTTTCATATTTCTGTATGTTGATTGGCATTTACATGTTTACAGCATCTATCTGTACCATGAGCATGCATAGGTTAGCATATTTTCTTTACCCCTACCATGGGAGATAGTGTCTCTGAGATATTCTTTTTTAGGATATTCTTCCTCAAATGATTTATTTTCTACTGATCAAATAGCCTTTCTATTATGAAATATTATGGCTGGAGCAAAATACTCAGTACACAATGACCAACCTTCATGGCTTTTGGCTTCCTGTACACTGAGCACTTATCTCCTTAGCAAAGGCAGCTTACCACATCTTTTTCTCACTGCTGGGGGCATCAATTCTTACATTTTTCTGGAAATGTTTGACTTGAAATATAATGCTATTGTAGTTGTCCTTTTCACAGAGATACCACATTATCTGTTTACTTATTAGCAATTAACATATCCAAGTTTTTTACACTACTGAGATTTCCAGTTCTTGACTCTATAGCTTACAGCTGAAGTCTCAGAAAAAGTTTCTTATATCTTACCAACAATAGCTTAGTCTAACAAGTATTATTTTTCCATAAAACCAGATCTAGAGTGTTCATACATCTCAACAAACCAAAAATTGTTCCTTTATTTACTAAAATTACTCATGGGTTGAGCTATTGCCTGAATATGAAGATATACTTGACAAGGAAGTCTTAATTACTTTTGGCAAATAATTTGCAACCAACAGTAATGGTATAGGAGAGAGGAGAGTGGTGTTTCCCTTTTATTTTCATTTTTTAATATTTTTTTTCTCCCATTATTTCTAAAAGGTTTTTCTTTATCCTATTATTAGTATTAAGATATTAATGGAGTATTGCATCTCCACAAAAAGGAATGGGATTGGATTGGTGATCAGCCAATCTTACTGTCTTCTTTAATACTCATTTCTTTAATCTCAAGATTCATTTGAATTTTCCTTAGGTTTGATAAGAGCACATTTCAAAATATAATGAATCAAAACTATTTTTTCGCTTACATATAGCTGCACTTAACTGGAAAACCCTGTTCACAAAATGGTATCAAACATGTAATCTGATGATATAACTGTGACCTGTTGGCACATTAAAGAAATTAATAAATTTCTTTCCTTAGAAGAATCACAGAAAATAATATAATAGGTCACACTTTTGTCAATTATTCCACTTATTTGCGGAGGACAAATTAACACTGAAGAAATTTACTTACAAGTAATAATCTACAGTGATTTTGAAAACACCTGCCTGTATAAGCTAATAATATAAGAAAGCAGGACTACTAATACAAGAAAGCAGGACTTTTAGAGTCATGCTTTTTTGCTAATTACCTGTGAATTGCTTCCAAATATATGTGTGTATATATATACACACACACAATTTTGGCAGTATAAATATAATATGATAACCATATATCATTCTTGATAAAAGTTGTTTAGGAAAATAAATTCAAATCTGAGCAGAATCATATCTCTCCAGCATGCATAGTGGACATGTACATATACGTGTGTGTGTACATATATATGTTTCCTGTGTAAGGTTTTTTGGTACAAAACACCTTGTCTTGAGTCTGAAAATGAGAGTATGAACTGGTACTGAAACCTATACAAGAGAATAATTTACCAACCATATTCTCATTCCAAGAATCTGTAATAGAAAATAATAATTTCAAGAAAGAGTGTATGGTAAAATTAACTTGTTATTGAGATTTTTTTCCTTTTTCAAATATTCTTATCTATATTTAAAGATCAGTGATGGCCCATAGGGCCAATTCAGTACATTTCTAGAACAGAAGCAGGTCAGATGTAACAAAAATGGAAATTAACACTGTAAAACTATGCAAGTAACATACTGATTTCAAAAGTCCTATAATATAGCTTGCTAAAATATAGATCCATTTTCTAACTAATACTTTATGAAAAAACCTGACTCCTGCAGTTGCATTGGGTGAACTTTCAGCAAAACTGTTAAGGTGATAATAATACACAGGTTTGGTGAACTCAGCTCTTGATTTATTACACAGCATCCATTTATAGTTAAATGAATGTGCATGCTGCCTTTGTTCCATTTCTTTCTTCTGCTTTGTTAGGCAAATGGCAGATTGATTTGAAAATTCTTCAGTGGTTTACAAAAGCTTGAATCTCACTTGAATAATTTCTCCAGGTGCTTTTTTCATCCTCCACCTCAATAATGGTAAATTTGATATGATGTTACTGAATTGTAATGTTCAATAATCTAAAAACCTCAAAACAAGCCTTCAATGTTCAAGGAGCTGTCATTTGAGACAGCTAAAATAGGTACAAGTGTGTAGTGTATTTTTCTTCTGTCCACTCTAGAGCAAGTTTGCCCCCATTTAACTTAGGGCATATACCATGTAATACAGTCTTTTGTTTACTTCAAGACGAGGATGTTAAAAAAGGCTATTACTGTTGAATAGCCAATACATCATAAGTGTTACCCTGGGATAACTTGCTCGTGTCTATAACCTCACTTAGCTGTTCTACAGATTTAAGTCACATCTATCTACTTATCATTCTAATATGAGTGAAGTTCTACAGCATTTGGGATGTATTTGAGTACTTTTGTATAATACTTCATTCTCTGAACAAACCCATTGGTTTCACTTTAAAGGCTCTCAAAAAACTTCAATGAGCTGTGAAATTAAGCTCTACCCTTGTACTCTTTTCAATCTGAATTTCATAATGGACATTTGTACAGCTGTTTTGTTGTATGAATGTTTGTGGAAAAGCTTTTAATTCACCTGAATCCTTGATATTCACACATGAATGGCTGTATTTATAATCCCACCATATAAACATGAAATTACTAACAGAGTTTGACACAGCAAAGTTGAATGAAGGTTGTGCAGGATAGACAGTCATATTTAAACTGAGGCTTGGGGCTCCCTAATGTCTAAATTTTTACTGGTTTGGGTTTTTGTTTTGTTTGGTTTGAGGTTTTTTGGGGAGTTTTGTTTTTTTGTTTTGTTTTGTTTTGTTTTTTTTAATCTAGATGAGAATCATTGTGTTCTACATACAACATAATGTCATGGTTTTTTATACCTTACAAGTACCCAATATTAATTGTGGAAACATTACTGAAATTGGTAAAAATGGGTTATTTCACAGTAATTTAAAATTTTCCCCTAAAGGTTGGGGAGAGGAACAATATTTGAACAGATTTAACCTAAAGACTAGAAAGTCCAGAAAGAAATAAAGAATTGATTTGGTTGTTGAAGAAATGCTTTATTTTAGGACAGTATTATCATTTTCAGGGAATCCAGTTTGGATTTTTGATGATTCTCAGTAGCAATGCTGTGTTTGAAGGCCATGGACTGGCACTACAGCACTTTGTGATGTTCACACCAGCTGAGTATCCTGCTTGGTCCTAGCCAGAAGCTATGCAGAGAAGACCAGGAATAACTTTGAAGAAATACTGGGTTCAAACCCAGTAACACATCCAATGGAAACATTTGGGAGAGGGAAGATAAGAAAGGAGTGTGTTGTGTCAATAAAACATGAAAACACGGGGAATAAGAAGTCTGTGTAATAGCACAGCCACTCCTCTCTTGGTAATCTCCAACATCTATTACTTGCAACTATTGTACACAAAGTCCGCCTGTACTTTGTAGACAGAAAGACAGCTTCACCATGTTAATAAACAGCAGCATGTATGAAGTGTCCCACTATGATAAGATAATCAATCCTCTCAGTCTGTCTTAAGTATATTAGAAACCCTCTGGCCAATTACAGTTAATGAGAAAATAATTACAGATCCCAACTGGTCCATAAGGCAGATGAACAGGGAGAAAATGTACCTATATTTTATAGGTGTATACCTATAATATACATAAATTATATATATAAGGTATAAATACCTATACACCTATAATAAATATATTATTTGATTAGCTCAGAGAATGTCCTGTCCCAGTAAAATTGGAAGATCTTCATGACAATGAACAAAAGGAAATCTAAGATACAAGCACTTTAATTTGAAAATCCTAGTAAAGATATGTTTCAGTAGACAGAAATAGCAAGTTTGGACTGTTTCAGACTGAGCTTACTCTTTATAATTTTTTTGCATGTTTACTTGAACAGAAATCTGGTTAAAGCATGAAGATTGATGAAAAAGGTACATAAGTTTCTTTCAGAGAATTTTTGCCTCATTTGAGCCAGAGTGCCCCAGCCACAAACTGTAAAGCATTTTGGAACAAGGTCAGTAGAGCTGATATTAATCCTGACAGAAGTGGATGACTCTTATAACCATACTTAAAAGATCATTTCCTTATGGGAATTTGATGATCTTCTAGCATCTTCACAGTCTGTTACAGAGTTTGAATATGAACTGAATGTATTTTTATAGTATGTATGCATTATGGTACCTTTTATTTGTCTCTTAGTTTCAGATCCAGTGCTCTGCATATTTGAAACACATTACAACCAACATGGCTTATTTGAATATTAAGCTTTATCCTATAGTTTGTTGATAAACTGTGGATAAGGAAATTTAATCTGTTATAAAACAGAACATTGGAGAGCTTTGTGCTGAACATTTAATTTAGTAGGATTATCGGTAGTGATATTGGTGATTAATATTTTTTCCCGTTGCAGTGTTAAAAAACACTTTTTTGTCACTTGAAACATCCATTTATTATAAACTAAGCAGGGTCTGAATTTTTCAGGAAATGGCATATCTGTTACATACACACTGGAACCTGCAGTTTGAGAAGCCAAATTGTCATCACAATTCTTTGATGCCTTTCGTTCCTGAATATAGGTTTGAAGGGGTGACCTTTGAATGTTTGTCCATCTGTCTATCTATACATGAATATTATAAGATATATGAAGGCATTTTTTACAAATATGAGATTTAATTAAATGCTCTCAGAACACCATCAGATAATACATGTATGTCATTTGTCCTGAAGTATTGGCTGGCTTTTCATAGCAGCATGTGTGGCTACAGTAGGTATTAGCAGTGCTGCCAGCCTGACACCTGCACTAAGCAACAGACTTACCCTAATGTAATTTAATAAGATGTCTTTTGTTATTAAACCAAGAATTGTATGTTGCCAGCCAAGGTGGAAAATAGGTCCCAGAGGTTGTTCTCCCTTGTTCCATCTGCAGTTATTTTTAGGGGGCTTTAATATTTAAAAGTCTATTACTAATTTCAGCGTTGCCCGCACAAACCTGCTTTGTAGTTCTATTGCCAAATTATCCCTTGAAGGCAAGTGCTGTAAATAATTTCTCAGTTCTGTTCCTAGACGCTTGCCAAGGTCATTATCTAGCTTTCCCACAATCCCCCTATTCTGACTTTGATTGTGAGTGGTAACTAAGAAACAGTTATGAGATGCAATCACAAGCTGTGGCAGTCTTATCAAAAGCTGAAGATGGTCCCCGAGCACTCTGATGAAGCCAGTGGCTCAGCTGCTCTTGCTTCCTTAATACTTCATTTATCTTTTGATTTGGTCAACCAACAGAGCAGCAACAAGAGCAAACATAAAACAGGTGCTAGGAAGCAGACATGACAGCCAGAGAGAAAGGAGGCTCCAAAAAACCAGCTGGCTGGAGCTGATTATAGAATTCCAACTTTTAGCTTTTACACAGCAATAATTCTTTCTTGTGTTCTCATTCTTTGCTTCCTTATCTCTCACATGGTCAAGAGTCTGACATTTTTAAAAATGTAAATAATTATTCCATGAAAAGTTTTTCTTGAGTTGAGGCATGAGTTTCAGGATCAAAATAACTGCTATGTAAAGCTGTCCTTGTTTTATACAGACTTATGATAAAAAAACCACCAAAATCATAGTATCACAAATTGCTTATTTGTGAAAATCACGTTTACATATGTTAAACATAGGACAAAAAAAAAAAGCAATGTTGATGTGCAAATAGAGACATCTAGTTATACACTGAAAAGTGATGTTAAGTATCCATGTGCAGTTCAGGTCCTTAAATTTAGGAACCGTGTAATGAGATATGATTGCAGTTATTCAAATTCACATAGCAATTATGTTAGAATCCTTAGAAGATTCCAGCTTCCAGACACACATCCTAGCATCACCCTACCCCTCAGACTTTGAGAAATACTGTTTTTTTCTAACTCTAGACATTTGACCTTTACAGATTGACAAGATGAAAATTACAATGCTTTACAAGATCCTGGCGTTTCAGGGTGAAACCTCATTCCAGTAGTAAGAAAAGAATGTTTACCCCATTTCAACTGTTCACTTCAAGGAGAAATGGGGAAAACAAATTAAGAGGAAGGAGAACAGAAAGAAGGAGAAAAGATAGAAAGGAGGAGGGAAGGAAAGAAAGAAATAAAAATGGAAAAAAGAAATGTCAGGCTTCTGACTGAAAAATTCAATTCTGACAAGAAATACATTACATTCGTTTACTTTTTTTGGTAAATAAATTATGTATGCAGTATTTTAGTTGTAGGCGACTTAAAATTCAAAAGCTACATCTCTACTATTAAATTAAATAGAGTCAGGCAATGCTCCTGGGAGCTGGAACTTGGTTGCGCATATTGTTAAATTTTTAAGGTAGGATCTCACACAGTTTTTTGTCTAGGCCAGTCAGCATGCTTCTAAACAACTTCTGGACAAAGTCAGAGTTTTACTAAGGTACAAGAAGGTCTCCACTGCTGAATAAACATTTTGCATAAGGCCGTCTTCTTTTAGGAGATGAGAAAGTGTAATAGTACTAAAGCAATTTCTTTATGTCTGTTCACTTGAGTGTTAGAGAATATTTCTAGCACCTTTTAATTTGTTTGGACAGTCACAATTGCACTACTATTTGAAAACCAGAATGCAATTACATTATATAAAATAAATAAGTATTCTATACAGTAAGACTGTATTCAATCCAGTCACTGTATTTTTGAGCATTTCATTCTGAAAAAAAAATATTTAAATTTTATTTTAATCCATGCAAAACAAGAGGAGAATCTCATCAGCACAATTTTAATTTGCATTCTTCCATGACTCAAATTGGAGCAACACAGTAAATACTTCTGTATTAAGATTATATTTGTTTTTTTGTGGATGATTCATTTCATAATTTTAACCAGCCCAAAATAATTTGTACAAGGGAAGAAAAATATTTGGTACCTCTGTGCTTCTTACTGTAGTATTTTGACCTTAATTAAAACTATTTCAGTAAAAGTTTATCCAAGCAGTTTCCTTCTACAGTTGGATAATTAGTTCTTTCTGAATTTAAAGTATCAAATTTTCCATGTGATATATCTTATACATTATAAAGTTACACATTACATTTATACTTTGATATCCATATAGGAAACATAAACTCGTCAACATAGGTCAGGGTTTGGGTTAATTCCTTTCTTTCTTTCTTTTTCTTTTTCTTTTTTATTTTTTTACAGAAGAATGCTATATTTAACTGAAAAATACAATGTTGAGCCACCTAAATTAATGAATACACCAAATACTTCTCAGCAATCCATCAGGAAAAAAAAAAAAGAAAAAAATGTAGATAGAAATATTAATTTTTAATTGAGTTATATTTATTTCAAAAAGGAGGGTCAGAAGTGGTTCACACATACACAATGGAACTTTTCTTGTTTCAATATAACAGTGAAATTTATCTT
>VXAK01029213.1:0-28750 GCA_013399435.1 Arenaria interpres | reverse complement strand
ATTATTCTCAAGAATGCCTAAAGTATACGTTCTTGCTATTATACACCTGGAGAAGCTATTAACATTCCCTTATGTGAGTGCAAATACTTTTCGGTTCCATGTTTTTCTTTATTCTCTTTTCAGAGATCACATCATTTGATCATAAATAAAAGCGTAACTTCATTGTACTTCACGTCCAATGCTTCAGCTAACTTCAACAGAGAACAGAATATGTGCAAAAGAAACCATTACGGATCCTATACATGCTGAAGTTTAGAAGACTTACGACTCAGTGCTACGTTTTCTTTTTAGATACTGTAGAGGTGACGGAAAGCCAAAGTACTTCTCATGTTGGTTTTTCCACACTTTCAGTGTACTGCAAGTTTTCTATTTTTCTAGCTCTTTGGCAAAGACTGCAGAGTTAACTTACGATTAGACAGGTTTTAGCCTCCCAAGAGTCTCAAGAATCACCTAAGCCATCCTTTAATTACTGAGAAATAATTAAATCATTCTAAATAATTTAATATTTAAATACATATTAATCAAATAAATAGAAATGATATGGCTTCCATGAACTTACCAGAAAAAACAAGCTGAATGTTCCCTTACTTTGCTGAGCCATGACTGGTTCTTCACTTCTGAAGCAGATACAAGGCAGTGTCATTGCTAATGAACTACTTTTTTTGTTAGGATTTCATTTGAGACAATCACTTTTATGTTCGAAATTAATGATAGGAGGATTCCACTGAAGTTACTGATACTCTGAGCTATGGTTTATCACATGCTACTTCACAAGTCTTTTCTGAAAAATGTCAGGCTCACTTCTGGATTGAGGATTGTTTTAAAAGCCTTTATGGAATACAAAGCATATGACCACTATACTTCAGCAGCGATTCCTTCAAACAATAACGAACAGCTCTGCAAGCAGTTTGCTATTAAATGGCTTTGTGAACCCTTCACGTTTGCTCAGCACATTCTTTTGCAAAGTCTAGGAGACTTACTCAATTGACCAAGATGTTGCTTGGTAGCAGTTTGATCATTTGATTCTTACTGGGAAGATTAAAACCAGAGCATTTCATCGCTGTAGTCAATTTCTGCCCCAGTGAGTCAAGAGAGCAAAGGCAAAGAAGAAAAGACCTAATCTGAAATTCGCATTAGCACAATTGCTAATCAGATGCAGCCTCTGATAAAATCCCACATAAAAGCTTTTTGCTTTAGATATCACAGGCTAGAAGAAAGCACCGTTCAGCGCAGTATTAGAACATGGCTCCAAACCTCTGGTGGTTCAAAAAAGCCCCAACAAACCCCAAATGCAAATGCTAGTAGCTAAACTTTCTAAGAATTTTAATCGTTATGTTCTGGTATAATAGTGTTTTATTAAAAACAGACTGTGAACAGATTGATCAAAGTGGTGTACGAGTAATTTCCTTCAAGTCTACAGGTATCTGTGACACTGAAGCTTCACCTCTACTAATAAATTAAACACGGCTGTGACTCTCCTTTGTCACTGCAGACAACTGACATGGAATGACCCACATCCACTGCAAACCAGCACGCTGACTGCCAACGGTATGTGTTCTTGACCCACACTAACTGCAGAACTATATAGAGGAAGATTCTGGTATTGTGCTAGGTAGCGTGGCTAACAAGCAATCAAGGCACTGGTCTGACAATTAAACAGCAGTCAATTACAGAACACAGGCACGTGCTCTGACACTTTCTAATTAATAAAAACACAGCTATAAATTTCAGAAACTTACAATTCTTAGCTGGGATTTGGATGGAGCACAGGTCAAGACTGACAAGTGGAAAACCATTAGTAAACATACAATGATGGTGAATCCAGAGAAACTGCTTTAGCATCTTTAACTTTTAAATATTGTATGGTCCAAGTTAAGTCCCTGACGTTGGAAAGTTGAAAGGTGATTCACAGAAACAGCAGTGACTAAGACCCCATACAAATGGTGGGGCTAGGTATAAACCTCTGAACTCTACAATGATTTAATATTTTATTAACACTGATTAGATGAGTTCTGCTGCTGCGCAGCCTGAAAATATAACTTGAGTAAATGCTAGAAAATCCCGAACACAGAGATATTTTGGAGTTCCCATCAGCTGTGGAGTTTCAGTGCCTTAGTCGGAACTTTGTATTAAGGATCTTCAGTTACTTGCCATAAGTATTTGCCACATACTCTCCATAACAAAAAAACCCCACTTTCTAACATGCTGAATCAAACTGATTAAGCCTTAAAATGTCACTAGTGGTGGCTGTAGCAGTGTAAACCTCTACCTTGTTCAGGGAAGAAGCAATGTGGCATTAACTCCCTGTGCTCAAAAAAGTAAGAAGCTTGTATCTTCAAATTTTTAGATTTAACATTCAAGGAAAAGGAGAATTTTTAATGTGCAAACAAATTAAATTTGGGGTGACTGGTTATTTCTTGTTTGGGAGACAATGCATTATATTTCTAATTCCCTTTTCAGAGCAGTCTGCAGCTTAAGACATAGGGCTAACTTAAAAAAATAAAATAACTGAAATATATCAAAAAGGAAACAAGTCACTACTGACCACCAATAGAAAAAAGAACACGTGTATCTTACCCAAGAAAATTAGTTATTCACAAGACCCACACAGGATATAGCCCATGAAACATAATTCATTTAGTGACTAACAAATAAGGAAAAAAGAATAAATATACCAAAGCATTAAATTAGCAATCCAAATGCATTCTAATTTGCCATCTTAGTTGTTTTTTCATTAATAAGCACCTACTGACCTCTGACATAATAAAGAGAGAAGTCATGCTTTGACAGATTTTGTTACAGAAAAGAATCTTGTTAGTTCACAATAATATCTGGCTTAACAGTTATGAGCACCTACAACACTGCAGATCAGCATATAAGTGCAAGAGAAAGTATCATTCATCAAAACAATTATTTGAATTTTTTTGAAGTGTAATTTAGTTTTAAGTATCTATGATAAAGAATACATTAACGTAGTATTTAGTAAGTACTCCACATAATACTCGCAAATAAAAAAAAATAATAATCTTTGTAACATGACCTATTGCTACCATATTTTGGTTTTTAAATCTTTAGAAAAATATATGAAGCGTAAATTATGGTAAGCATACATGCGATTGACCTCCATGTGAATTAAAGAAGAAAAATTTAATTCTTAATTTCTAAAATGTAACCTTTAAAAATTATATATATTTTTAAATCATAAATATTTTGCCTGATTATCTCCTGTTTTAAAGAAACATAGCTTGATTTTAACTTACACTGAAATTTCCCAATTAGCATGGAGCAAACATAACAACACTTAAGCTGAAAGAAAATTAAAATAATTTCTCAGTGTAATTCTTGCAAGTGTGATACTTACAGGAAAATAATGATTTTTCCAGTCAGAGGAACATAAATGGCATCTTGATTCCATTTAATCTCATAACAGCCTGGTTGGCTCCAGTCTTTTTATATCATAACTGAAGGGCTATTTAATTTACTATTAAAAATACAACACTTCTGTCTTCCTTTTCCGTACATTTGCTGCTAAAACATTTTTCCATCTTAAGATATTCATATAAAGATGCTGTTGGGGAGTCCCTTGACTCTGCTTTATGTTCTGGAAAGTGCTTTTTTTTCCCACAGAGAAAAAAACCCCACCTTTGTTGAAACGCTCCCCTTGCTGCTGATGTAGAGGCTGAATAGAATAATTAGACTCTCCTGCTTTTCTAAAGAAAGAGTTTTATGAGCTTTAAAGGATATTGCCCAGATCACCAAGATGTGTAAGTTCAACACCTGGCATGTGATCCTTTCCCATAAAGCTGTGCTGACAAAAATGATCCCTCACTTCAGAATAAATTATCCTTTCCCAGTAGCAAACTAATGGGGTTCTTTGTTTATTATGTTCTGTATGGCAAGAAAAATACATGAGATCTGTATCAAACTAGAAACATCTTATATTTAAGGCAAGGATACGGATCCAAACAAATTCTACATGATTATGAAAACCAGTTATCCTTGTTAAAACCATCAGTGGAAAATGAGTTGACAGTACTCTTATTAAAAATTACTGTATTACAATGTGTAAGCTAATAATCATATTATAAGGAAAATGTATCTCCAGCTTATGAAGCGACTGCTGTTTTTCTACAGGTCTATTAGAAAACCACATCATGCTTGGTATAACAGGTAAAGTCTTTTTCCAGTGAATCTGATGACAAAACCTACATTAATTTCTTACCCCTAACATTTGTAGAGGCAAAGAAAAAAGTGAGGGAGTATCCTGGTTTAGGCCAGGATAGAGTTGACTTTCTTACTGGCAGCTGTAATGATGCCCTGTTTTGGATTTGAGATATTGTTGATAGTTGTTGATAGCGCTGATAGTGCACTGGAGTTTTCGGTTGTTGCTAAGCTCTCAAGGCCTCTTCTGCTCCTCACACTACCCAGTCAGCGAGTGGGCTGGGAGGGCACAAGAAACTGGGAAAAGACACAGCTTGGACAGCTGACCCCAGCTGACCAGAGGGATATCCCATACCATGTGATGTCATGCTCAGTATATAAAGCTGGGGAAAGAAGAAGGAAGGGGGGGGACGTTCAGAGTTATGGTGTGTCTTGCCAAGTAAAAGTGATGGAGAATAGATATGATTTCGTGTATTGGAGCCCTGGATGCTTTCCTGGAGATGGCTGAACACCTGCCTGCTGATAGGAAGCTGTGAATTAACTCCTTGTTTTGCTTTGCTTGTGTGCGTGGCTTTTGCTTTTCCTATCAAACTGTCTTTATCTCAACCCACGAGTTTTTTCTCACCTTCACCCTTTTTATTCTCTCCCCTGTCCCAGCCAGAGGATGGGAGCAAGCGGCTGCGTGGTCCTAGATGCCAGCTGGGGTTAAACCATGACACGGACAAAGTGAAAAGTCCCCTCATCCTTTTGGATGGAGCTTCAAAAAAGGAACAAGAGCTTCACCGAACAGAAAGTACAAACAAGGGAGATCGCTGTCTAAGGTTAAGGCACCCAAACATAAAGCAGAATATCAGCTCTTCCTCTCCTCATTATTTCTGTTTGGTTTTCTTTAAAAAGAATAGTGATGCTTTTCATTAAAAGCAAAAAAGATAAAGGTTTCTGCGGTCAATAGAAAAGTCTAAACTGCATCTTACTAGACTGAGTACCCCTCGCTACTTTCACTTAACCAATGACACTTTGAAGGGGCAAGGGATCAGACACCAAAAAATATTGAAGAGGTGTATCTTATACCCACACAGTAAAAAATATGAGGCAGCCCCAAATCACTGCATGCACTTTCAAAATCGACCTTCTCAACTCCCTAAGGCAATCTGCATTTAAATCTCTTCTCTAAGGTCCAGAGTAAAAATATTCGGCACTATAGAACTTGATTTGCAAGTAGGGGCTGTGCATAGTACTTGATTTGATTCAATAAACAAATTTAAGTGACCTTTTTGACAAGTTATACTTCAATCAACATTGAACATCACAATATGAAAATCCAAAAATATTTATCAATACTCACCGAAACTAAATATTAAGAAATTCTCCAGATTGTGATTATAATTAACAAAAATTTCTAAAGTGCATGTTACGAGAATAGACTAGATTTGGCTAGAGTTATTACAAGATTTTGCATGCGACTGTCTTTCAAAATAGAAAGCAAAAATATCTGGATTTTGGAGAAGAGGTAATGGTGCTGGTAACTATAAGAAAAGTAATTCTATTGGATTTAATTATTACAAAACCCTGACGGAAAATACTTTTTTAAATCATGTAAAGAATTATATAATGAATATTCAAAATTTTCTTTTGTACCTTGTAACAATTAAGTTTTTATTCAAATTACTATCCATTAATGATTCCCTGTAAGAAAGAACCCTATCAAATTATCATAGTTTGGGATTTTTATTTTCCTGTCTTTAAATAGTTGAGTTTAAAAGTACAATGACATTACCTTAATTTTACCCTTAATCTACTTAAAGTTTATGTAATTTTATGATGCATATCACATTAAGGAAGCAATTGCATTAGTTTATAATACTATGTGGACAGGATCAGAACAAAAATCCAGCTACACGCCAATATCCCATCTGAAGTGGAATAGATTCCAATCGAAACTCATAAAACAGGGAAGTCATTCTCCAGAGAACTTTCCCAGTTTCCAGCCACTGGAGACTGGAAGTCTTTCTAAGCCAAAGGTAGCAACTTTGCATTTACTAGTGAGCTACTCTGTGAAGCTGAACTGATGTAAAATTTTTTCCACCACTCCCATCCTGATACCATTAGTGTCACAGTTTACGGGCTGCAAGAACCGCCTTCTAAGAAGTTCATTTGATGCCCCCTAGTTCTTGTATTTAACAAGAGACTGAAAAATGGATCTCTATTTATTCCATGTCACTCAGAATTTTAGTCATCTCTATCATATTCCTCCTTGACTACTATGGGGCACTGAACTGACATAGAATTATCACTGATGCAGTATCTCAGCACAGAATGGAAACAGCTCAAAGCCATTATTTTTTACATAAAATACTTTTTTTTTTTCTTTTTCCATAATGCTATTAAACTTACACAGAGTGTCACCTGACCTTCTAACTTGCAGTTGTTCTACCACTCAAAAGATACCTATGCAGCCCCGCACAGTTATTTTTACTACCCTGAAACACTTAGTAAACAAACTGACATTTTGCTATCCCCTTTCCAGATTACTTATAAATATGATGAACTGCATCCCAAAACCAGATATCCACCTAGAACTCCTGGTGGACCTGGAGTGACCTCCTTCAACTCTGAGAATGGAATACTTATTTTTATCCCCCATTCTTTATCTGTTAACCAATTATTTATTCATACAAGAACCTGCATCTTAATTATGGCTATGTCAAAAGTCTCTTGGAGATCCAAGTAGATTATATCTAATGTATCTCCTTTATCCAGTTAGCTGCACATTCCTTCCAAAAACTGCAATGTGAAAAATAACCTCTCTTTACAAATCCATGTTGACTCTCCCCCCACATTATTCATCTGTGTATTCACTAATTCTAACCTTTATTACAGCATCTGTTGATTTGCCCAGTATTTCTCAGATGAAAAATATCTGCAAACCCTAACCTGAGTATAAACTTTCCAAGCTCAGAAGCATGATACTTGATTCCTTATGTAGCAGAAATGGTATTAGCACACAGAACAAGTTGAAAACTGAAAGTGGGAGTAAAAGCCTATTATGGAGCCAACATGTTCTTATACGTACCCTTCATACAATTACATAAAACTTTACAATACATAATTCAAGGACACACATTCTTGTATTTATTTGTAAAAAAAACCCCAACCAACCAAAAAATTACAAAACCAAACAAAAAAACACCAAAAAAACCCCAAATGTAAAAGAACAGTCTAGGAAAGCAATAAAATATTAATATATAGGAGCACGATGTTAGTATGTGCTACTCACTGTAGTAGCACAGCGTTAAGCATTTCTATGAAAAAATCCAGGGTTCTCTTTATACCTTTATGTGAAATGTTTGTTTCTTCAAAGTGTTCTGCATCACACTGCTAACTCCATATACCATTTGATGCAAGGCTGGTTACCTAAGTTGCCTTTAATGAACTCCCTCAGGGCAGCTATAACCTGTGCTCCCCTATTAAGAGAACAGACGAACTTCTCTTCAAACTGAAAGGTTGAAATCGCAAATCACTATCTATAAATAAAAAGGTATTTTACACTGAGAAACCTTGTGCCATTTTAAATTTCAGTGTTTTCTCCATCTTTTATACTAAGTCTCTCAGCTGTAGTTTTGTCAGAAAATCACAGTACTTGATTCAGTACAAAGATACGGAAAATTGTTTCTCACATGTTATTTTATGTGGTTCTAAAATATATATCAGCACTTGATCATGCTTTCATTAACTGGTAATAGCAGCCAGCTTTCCAGAACAGAAGTATCTATAAACCACTGAAAAATATTACACTGAATTTCCAATATATGAAAAGTGTGTTGAGGACTGAAAACGGAAATCAACAAGAGTTTTCAGTTCTGACATTGATTTCCTTATAGCTCCTCAAGCTCCTCTTGATTAAGCCTTGAGAGGAAAACTAACTTTCCCATTCTTCTGATTCAACACCTAAAAGTCTTCATACTTTTTAGCAAATTTCATATTGTTTTCAACTACAATCTGCTGCCTCCCCACCACCCTCATTCCTCTAGCAGTACTTTCTGGAAAGCTACACTACTTTACTTCCCTTGCTAACCAGCAGCTTGGTCACACTGTCACTGGTTTCAGAAATCCTGCCTCTCAGTCCAAATTCATTCCCACAGTAACTGGAAAATATTGTCATAAATGTAACTTATCAGACTTCATTGAGTAGATTTCCACTAGCATGCAGCATCACTTATGTTCATATCTTCTGTTAGAAATAGGAATACTCATAGTATATTTGTCATATGAATGAATGCCTTTTAACCTATAAAAAAATAGGATAAACTTAGATGAATTTTAAGCTAACAAGCTAATTCCCAATTGGCACTTACCAGCTCATCTTGGAGCACTGTTGCCTTTCACTGTGCAAATTTGACTATCATCTCAGGAAAAATGTTTTCTAAACATAATAAAGATTTTGGAAATAGCCCCATTAGTCCTCTGTGGAAACAACTGACAGGATCTCTAAACAATAGAACTTTGAGCTAAAACATACTTTGTGTGTATGATAACAAGCAACCTTTTATATCAACTGCCAACACTGTGCAATTCAAGCCAGCAAAATACATACACACAGGGCATATATGTATCCAAATCCAATTAAGATCTTCTTGCACATACATCCTGTACATATATGTACTATGCAACATTAGATTCTTCCCTCCTGTTTGGCTTTAAGAATTATTACCTATTCTCTGAGATTTCTGCTAACCAATGAACAAAATGAGTCTCCATGAACAGCCAAACCACAGTCACTTTTAGCACATACAATACTCCAGAAGAAAGATAAAGATGCCAGAGAAAATCTCTTCTTAGTTATTAAAAACTATTCATTAACTTTTGTAGAGATAAATGGCTTATGGCTTCAAATATCTAAAGAGTTCTCCCCAGACATGCAAAGCAGAAACATGCATACACCTTTTAAGGTATGACCCTTACAAAACCATTTTTCTTGGTGTGAACAAGACTCCCGAGGTACAAGCAATTGGATTAATACAAATAACCTAAAATTTAAAAAAAAACAAAACAACCAAAACACATAACCACAAAAGTATGTTATCAGACATATCAATTAGCTTATGATCCAAATTGTTTCCAGATCATCCCTCATCTGACAAATAAATATAGAATATCAGAAACTCCAGAAGGAAATGACACTGAGAATGTTTTACAGACAAATATTACTTCATTGCACAATATTCTCCTTGGAGATTTAAGCTGTCAGAAGATAAAGGGATCTGGCAAGCCTATAATGATAATAAAAGATCATATTTTCCCAAAGGAATCAGAAAAGCTTTGTAAATTAATAAATAGAAGACATTAATACTCCCCTACAAAAGAAAGGCTTCTTAATTTAGTATGATGTATGCATAAATGCCTTTCATTCAGACTGTTAAAAGGAAGATGAGCAATAGTTAAGGGCAAAGGCTACACTTTCATTTCAATAAAACAAAGTGTAAATGAATGGCAATTAGATGACTGTATTAGATGCAGACAGAATACATCCTTTGAAGAAAAAATTGTAATAGGAATCTAAAAAGAAGAGGTTTTGGTAACATATTACCATGCAAGACCAATAGATGCATAATTTTTCACAGAGGCAGACCACTTTCAGTCACCAAATAAATCAGAATTCAGTGTGCCAAATTTGCAGAAGGCAATCATCAATAAAAAGCCTGCAAAGAGTAAAAAAAATATGTGAGAAATAAAAATTAAACACAGGATGCACCCCCGATCTTGTCCTACTTGCCACAGAAGTTTGACTTGTGGTATGCTCAGAACAACTGTCCTGTCTGTGGTGACCTGGCAGAGGTTTGTCTGACAGGTACCCTTGGCTACCATCCACAGCATGAATTGCACTGCTTCTTATCTCATCTGTCGTTTCTTTGCACTCCTTTCCATCACTCTTGAGTCTCCCTTTCTCCACCCCAATCTTCTCTCCACATAGACAGTCCATTCCTAGTTTTTCCCCGTTGGTCCCTGTTTTGCTACATTTGTACCCAAATTTGGACTATCTGATACCATTAGCTGGGTAGTTGCAACTGGTACAGTTACCTATGTCCTGCCAGCCTGGCAAGATTCTGCTCCACTAATGGTCTTCAATGCTTCCCCTCCAATTATCCATGACATGCAAACATTTCCCACTTCACTCCCCTTTAGCTACCTAAGAAATCCAGCCATCCCTCAAAGGCAATTTCTGTCAGCTTCACACACTCTCATTTGTCACAAATGCCTATTTCTCATGTCATATCCACTAGTTTCTAACATCCTGTTTGGTCATCTCAGCCTCAGAACAGGAACTAGTCATTTGCCCACAGCCCTCATCACCCCTTTACTTCTCTCCATAGACTGAACAAGTAAAGCCAGTGTGTTAATACTCATAATTTACACGACTAGAGTTGGTAGAAATTAATCCGAGTCAAAGGATACGTCTACATAGGATCCCGCAGAGCAATCTGAATTCATCTTGCAAAAAGACTGAGACCACATATATGACCACAACCCATGAGCTGGGTTCTATCTAAAAGTTCTTCAACTGCTTGTGTAGCCTCTCACCAGGGCTGCTCTTCCTTGCATTCTATATTTGTTCTTTTTTTGAAAATTCTTGACTTCCAACTTGATTCGTCAGAAGATCTTTAGTCTATATTCTTCTCATTGCCTCCATGAAACGTAATAACCAAGCAGTGTGTTTCTTCACCTCTCACCTACTACCTTTGCTGAAAATTCCAGGAATATGGATACCAACACTTTCTTTATACCTCAGAGGTACCCAAATTTTTTGTTACATATTTTCAATAGAAAAAGTCTTGCAGATTACAGAATCATCTACGTTGGAAGGGACCTTTAAGATCGAGTCCAGCCATCAACCTAACACTGCCAAAACCACCATTATACCATGTCCCTAAGCACCACATCTAGACATCCTCATTCTCTTGCCCTTGAAAGAAGACAGACGGATTCCAAGGGCACTGCATTTCTCACATCAGGAAGGGATATTGAGAATTATTGCTCCCAAAGGCAATGAAGGCACACTGTCATATCTCACATTCATCCTGAATACACAAAGCTTACAACCAGTCTTTCATAAATCCATACAGTCTCCATGTTTTCAAGGGGCTTAATACTTCTAGGTTGTAGGGAAAAAAAAAATGCAGTTTATTAGATTCAGGACAATTTTATTTGTATATAACTTAGTTGGGTTGGGTTTTCAACTTTCCGCCTTCAACTTTTTATTAGTGTCAGTTCTACTTTGCATATTTTCAGGATCAGAGTAACATTATCTGTACACTGCATCTGTACATCGTAAAACCATAAATAATTTACACCAATAAAACTATTTGATGATTGGGTAAAATGTTTTACAGTAAGGCACTCAGAGAATTGCTTAGCTTACTGAAATTATTACTGAGAATGATGTAATTGCATTCATATGGAGAAAATGCTGGATATTAAAGGGTTATTTAATCTAACAGAAAAGATGTTCACATGCAGTGTGATTACCTGCTGGATCAAATTATCAAAGCAAACAATGGGTTCATTTCCTCCTCCTGACAACTTCAAATGAAAATTGGATACTTCTCTGGAAAACAGTTTTAGCTAAATTTTACTTATTGAACTCAATTAGATGTAAAAATATGTTTGACTACAAACTGATTCAACTGATACATCTTCGCCAAAGATTTTATCACAGTTGAGACAGGGCTCTAACTGTCAAAAACTACAAGTAAGGAACCATAAGAAGAGAGGCATGGGAGAATAATATACTTTTCTCACACGCAGCTGGTGGAAGTGATGGTGACTCTCCAAAACTTACAGCTGGTCATCAAATAGTACAAGCTAACTGTACACCACAGAGTTATGCACTAGTACTATAGTGGAGCAAGACACTCAAACTGACACAGGGAGTAGTGTCAATATGTGTCTTAAAAGATCAAGCCTTGCAGGCTTGACCTCATTTAGCATAGATATCTTTTCAAATTCACAGTCTAGAAGTTGTAGATTAACACTATAGTTGTAAGTGAATGAACACTTGCAGTTATTTTAACAGAAAATTGAAATTTGCTTCTTTGTTCTTATTACACTTAACCTATCTCATAATATTTCTCTTAATGTTGCTTTTCTATTATGCTGATATTTCATTCCCCGGAACATTGGCTCATGTATTTTAACCCACAGGATTTTAACGCAATAAAAAGAGATTTTGTTTATTTTTAAGTACTCTAGGAATAATTTGTGACTTGAAGGACAGCTATCATCCACTTCTGCCGTGTGAGTGAATTTGCATACTACACAGTAAGACTAAGAAGATTAGTAATCTAGATTCCACATTTTTAATATGCATAACTAAAAGCTGCATATAGCTAAGTGACTAGGGGAAAAATAACATTAACAGAAATAAAAACCGGAATGCATCTGTTTAGGTGTGATTGTAAGTGGAAAAAGGCAAGTATGTAGTAACTGCAAGGAAACAGATTGTCCTGATCCAACACAAAATATTTAAAGGAATACTTTAAAATATGCCAACCACAAAATGCAGTAAGGATAAAAAAATTGGATAAGGTTCGCTATCTATTCATACTCATCACCATAGCATATAAGCAATTTCTAGGTCCTCACAATTTCTAATGTCTGATGATGATTATTTTTTTTGTTGTTGTTCTATCTACCACTACCTTATGTTTAGCAAAATTTGCAACCTGCTTATAATTTAAAGAGCACAGACTTCACCATGAATTGGCTATTTATTAATTTATGAGACTCCACCTATCATTGCCTCAGGGTAAAGTCCCTTTGATTTGATCTACAAAGATAAAGGCAAATTCCATGCAACTGTTTCCAGGTGTACTTCTACATTATTTAACATCATAGTTACTGCAATCTCAAGTGCAAATCCATATTTATTCACCACAGATTCTTTTTTCTCTTACTAGCAACCCTGCAGAATCAATGGAGAGAAGCGGGCATCTCAGCTTGCCTCTAGCATAGGTGACTTGAACTGAGCCTGTTTTATGGAAGAGAGAGAGCAGGGGTGCGTGCATGTGTGTAATGTTGGAAATTTATGCTACAGTCAACCTAATGTGTTTGACAAGTTCCAGTTGTCATTCTGAAAAACTGATATTCATTGTAAGACACTTTTTCCTCTTAAGTTGATACCTCAAGTAAAGAGATCTGTAGAAAGCCAGAAAGCTCTTATACATGATTGAATGAAAGTATAGACATGAAAAATATGCCATCACTCAATCTTCCACTTTTTATATACTCAGGAAGTTCTTCCTAAAGCTCAGCAAGTTCAGATATAAAAAAAAATTCAGAGTGAGTTGATCTCACTAAATGAAGACACACAGCCACTTCAGACTGCCTCTCCAAAGAGGGAAGAGAGGCATCCCGAAGATTAGGTCAGTTTTGGGTGGTCTGTACCACCTCTGAAGCACAGGCTCTGCCCACCAACTAGCTGGTGAACCCTATGGTACCAGCACTTCATTTTCATTTTTTGTTAAAAAGCATCTGAAGGTGTGTCACAGACAGTTGCAGCACCTTTTCACAGGATAATGCAGAGCATAATGTATTATGACAGTATCATCTGAGGTCCACATAGGGTGAAGACAGCAAAACTTACCACAGTCTCATCTAAATGGCCTTTAGGGATTAATCTCTACGATGAACATTTTCAGAGAGCACAACATGGCACACATCAAAATATTACCAGAGAAAATACTAATGCTCAGGCAACACAGGTAAATAATAGTTTAGATCTTCTTTCCAGGCTATGTGTTATTTGTCAGTACAGATGCTGCTCAAACTAAAGCTAGGGAGGATGAATATGAGCCAAAGATTACAGTATTTTCACCCTGGGGGAGATTACCCAGGTGCTGAAGGCATGGCAATGGTGTGATGTCACATCTCTGTGACCACATGTGACTGTGTCTCTGAGTTGTATTTTCCCTTACTGAGAACTGTCAACATAAATCTACTCTTGTGCTCTCTAGATATATTAGGCTTCTTTTTGTTCCAAAGCCCACAGATTTCCCATTTTATTCAATTGCTAAAGTTTTGTTTGCAAGGAGCTGAGAGTTGGTGCATTTGCAAGCAGCAGAGACTTTTCTTATAGCAGACATCTAGGAGGACCTGCCACATCTGGATCAAAAAGGATGTTTACAACAGCAGCTAATATAAACATTTGCCTAGCTGTTTCCCTCACTTTTAAAATACCTCTAGAAAAAGGCTTGCCTACATCACATTTTGTGGGATACTCGCTCCCCCGGCAAAAAAAAAAAAAAAAAAAAAAAATGGTTCATATTCCTCATTTACAAGAAATACAATCTTCTGAAAACAATGATACTAAAGTCAAGCAGACTCAGGGTACAACATTACTAAGGATTATCAAAAATCTTCTGAGAGATAGTCACCTTATGGAATATACCTTGCCTGAGGACAACACATGTATGCTTATCTACTGATAAAATGAAAATACAAGAACTTTTTTATATCCTGAGGCAAAAAGTGAAGATACTTAATATATATCTGTTCAAAAGTTTCTGCTACCCAAAAGTTCCCAGCATTTAACGTCTGGAGTATATGTGAACCAAGACTTGGATGGGAAAGACCCAAAAGAAAAACGTAAAGTCAAAACAAAGAACTGCTGGTGCTTGGGCTAATTTCTAAATATATATTAACTTACACATTAATTCCTACTTATGAGATTGTGCTGGTCAGCTACAAGAGTAAGGAAAGGTTTTAAAAATTCCTTTGATTCACAACTGTCTTCTGAATTATTACTTATTGCCGTAAATCTGAATATTTATATTGGATAAGCTTTAAGCTGAGATAGATGCTAAACTTCAAAATTTTATTTTCTTCAGATGGATGCAACTTTGAGGGGTGGAAGCAATACTTTAAATAAAACAGTAGTCTTATTTTCCACCAGTGTAACTTCCTTAGCATTTACTCCCAGTTTAAGTTCTGCTGAATTTCAGAGTTCAGTTCAGAAATCCTACAATAACTTATAGATAGTAACTTGCAGATCTAATTTGTGGATCATTCACATTTTATACTAGAATTGTTGCTATCTACTGTTTTGGGAGAAGTTTATATATTAATTACTATTATATTTTCAGTCTGCACTGTACAGAACTCATGCAACAGATCTGCAAACAAATCCTTACGAAGTAGAATATGGTTCTGATATATTTACTTGATTGGAACTATCCAATATGAATTATACTATACTATGGACAAACTACGCCAACCTTTTAATAAAATACATTTTAGCATTAGTTATATGAAGCACTTGAAGTGGCAAAATTACCCTACTGCTTCCCTTCCCTGAACTTAAAGTAGCCCATTTGATTTACAGCAAAACAGATATGGTTAATAATTACATCTTGGGATGAATGTATCTATTCTAATAAGAAAGACTGCAAAAACTGAAGTTATGACACATCTGTAATCATAGCTGTCTTTTAATTATAAGCACTGGAAGTAGCTCAAAAGCATTGTGACTTAGACTAAGGTTTTACAAGTCTTTGGCTGCAGTACCAGACAGACACACAACTGTTTATGCAGCTGCTCCACAAAGCAGATCAGGGAAAGTATTCAATGTAAGTATAATACAGAAGGAAAAACCATCCAGTGTTATCCCACTCTAGTTCATAAAGCAGCCACAAAAGTAGTTGGGCTACTCCGAAGAGCAGAGGACACAGCGCATACTGTCTAAGAGGCAGGAGTATGAAGGAAGGTAAAGTTCTTATCAATGCTAAAAATAATAAATAGAAAATTAAAGAGCTTTATGAATACCCACAATCAAAACTGATACTTAACTGAAAAATCGCCAGACAAAGCTATCCCGTCCTGTTCCAACAGAATACTATTCCTCAGCAAAAAGGTTTCTGATATGAACTAATGAAAATGAACTGGAACAAGTCAAACGAGACAAAAACAGCTACTTGTTTTAAAAAATGTCTCCAATACTCAGCTGACTCATAAGCCTCTGAATGTATTTTATCCTTCCAGTACCACAAATACTTACAAGGTAAGGAGGTATTACATGCAAGTGTGGAAACTGAAAATAAAAGCCGTGCTCACAAAAGGATGAAACTCATGCTGACTTAATGTAGGAACCTATTTTAAATAAGTCAGGATTGTAGGGCACCACAAAGCCAACAGAGAGAAGACGATTTCTAACTGAATCAGCTGAACCTCTATTTGCACAAGGATTCTGGACACAGATGTTAGAAATCAAAATATTCAAAGACAGAGAATATATTTCTTAATACCCAAATTCACAACGGCAACCCAATTCCTATTGAAATTGATGGGACTTAATACCTCAATCCCCGTTGTCTACCTTCAGTTACCAATTGAGGCACTGAGGTAGGAGATGGAGCTGCAGGCTAATCTTCCTCTGCATGTGCCTTTCTCTCGCTGGTGACTACAAAAGAGCCCAGAAAGGCTGCTCCTAAATTATGTGTCCAAGGTAAGTGGAAAGAAGCTGGGTTTTAATACTTGTGTGGATTTAGTCCAGCACAAATACACTCCACTGACGTATGGACAGTAAGAAGTCTTGTGGCCCTGGGCTCTTTGTGTTGTTAATGGAGAAAGGTTATGTCCAGGAGTCTGACTTTGGTGCACTGAATTATCCTTTCTCTTCGCACACTACACTGGGAGTTAAATTTAGGACAGAATCACTTTCATCAAGTTTTCTAAAACTTATAATCACTAAGTGTGAGCAGACAAGAGTAAGACATAGGTACCTTTCAATGGCAAATTCAGATTACTTGTCTCAGAAAAGCCTTTCAGCACATCCTCAACAGACGAATTAATTATCTCAGTGGTTCCACTACTCAGCTGTGTCAAGTGACTCAAGGCCAAATCACCATGCTATCAAACTAATTTCAGTGAGGTGTACCCTCCACTTACCACCTCTCAGCTGAAAAAAAATATAAATCCTGGACTTCAAACTCTTCACTCATTCAATGTAAGAAGAGGAGGAGGGTGGGACAAATACTTATTCTTTCCATGAGAATTTATAAAAAATAATCAAAGATATAACCTGAACACAATTGTGTATGTTGCAAAAACTCCTGGTGTTTCGGTACTACAAAAGACAACATAAATTGAAATTTGCTGGATTATTGTGCTTGTAGGTTCAGAGCTACAGTAGGAAAAATTGTTTAGCTATAAAATGCTCCCCAAACTATCTTTCCTTCAGACTGATATTGCAGGTATTCAACACAAATAGTTTTAACTTTTGAAGGAAATGTATCCACAATGGTTTTCTATATTATTCTCAAAAGAGAAGTATTAAAGAAACTATATTTATAAACCATTACATGCAATCTTTCATGGTTATTCTTAAGAGAGCTTTAAGTGAAAAATTTATAAAGAACAGAAAACATTGGTTTTCACTTTCATGTATTTGTAAGTGCGAAGGAAAGGGTCAAAGGCAAGAGTAGAATTTCTCACAATACTTTCCTTGTGAATAATAGCTGAGAAGTCTGGAAAGCAAACTAATTGCTTAACGTTCTCGTTATCAACAAAGCTGTCTTTTGAAGGCACAGTGAAAATCTCGGTCATCTGTTATGTTTGATCAAGTTAGTTTTGACTGAAATGCTCTCACTGTCTACAAATAGAGGTCTTTTCTTTAAAGAATTTCAGAGACACCTAAGAAAATGCTCTTTCTTTTGACTTCTAAATCTTTTTGGGAGAGGATGCAGGAAGAGGCAATCATAAGTACTGCCATCAGAACAATCTAAATGATGAAAAAAATTGGTGTCTAGTTAGAAACAAAGTACATTGAAACAGTGAATGTACATTTAATATGCTATTTTGACTTTCTGATACCTTAACACAAAATATCAGTAGTATGTGATTCTATCACTACATATGGCATGTCAAACAGAATTCACGTTTCAAGTCTTGATCCACATCAAGGCATCATCCAGCACTCCCCTTGACAGGCTTTGAATCTGGCTTCTCGGTATTTTAATGAGCAACTATACCTGGAAAAGGAAAATTTCAAAAAAATACCTGACTAGGTATTAGCCCATCTGTGCAATTCTACTTCCAACATCAAATGTCTCTTTGCAGTAATCAAGATACCTTCTAGTAATTGTGGGCCTTTGACTGCTGGTGTCTTAACACAGCAAAACAATGGTGTAAGAACTCAGCAAAGGCCCTAAAAGGACACCACTATATCATATATCTTACTTGGGAAGTGAGATTCCCACATGCATTCCAGTAAACTATAGACATACACTAAGCTTTTCATGCCTGCCAAGTAAAGAATAGCTTAATCTTCCAGTCTCATTGCACTCAGCTAATTCATAGAACCACAGAACGGTCTGGGTTGGAAGGGATCTTAAAGATCATCTAGTTCCAACCCCCCTGCCATGGGCAGGGACACCTCCCACTAGACCAGGTTGCTCAAAGCCCCATCCAGCCTGGCCTTGAACACTTCCAGGGATGGGGCATCCACAACCTCTCTGGGCAACCTGTTCCAGTGCCTCACCATCCTCCCAGTGAAGAATGTCTTCTTAAATTTGTAGTCTAAATCTCCCCTCTTTCAGTTTAAAACCATTACCCCTCATCCTATTACTACACTCCCTGATAAAGAGTCCCTTCCCATCTCTCCTGTAGGCCCCTTTTAGGTACTGGAAGGCTGCTATAAGGTCTCCCTGGAGTCTTCTCTTCTCCAGGTTGAACAGCCCCAACTCTCTCTGCCTGTCCTCACAGGAGAGGTTCTCCAGCCCTCTGATCATCTTTGTGGCCCTCCGCTTGACCCTTTCCAACAGGTCCATGTCCTTCCTGTGCTAAGGACTCCAGAGCTGGACGCAGTACTCCAGGTGGGGATCCTATTCCTAAATAGCAATGTTAAAAATGCTATTGTTCATCAGTTCCACTGCCATCAACACTACTGTCAATAAAATATGCTTAAAAGCAATCTGAATGGGATTCAGCTACCTAACCATACAGTTTATGGAAGAGACCCAGAGTAACTCTAATAGCCAGGAAGAGGATCCATGGGAGACCTGCACTTCTCCAGAAGAGCCTCTGAGGCCAGGTAAGAGGTTCCAGGTCACCAAATATAATATTAAGTGTTTGCACTTAGACAAATTAAGAATATTTTGTGATCTGGTTTCCTAACAGCTTTTCTTTTAATACTACTGATGTTAATCTCATCATCAAATGCAAGTATTAACAAAAGATAACCAAAATAGAAATAGATATAGAGAATAAAATTATGAACATAAGAATGCCACATAAATCAGTCAGGAAATGAACATGCATGAGCAAGAGAATGAAGTACTCAACTTAAAGAAGTACAATTGATATTAAAAAAAAAATAAAATTAAGTAAAAAAAGAACCAGGACTCCCCATGCTCAGAGCTGTGAGCTGGCTGTAAACTGTTATCTTTTTGTGACTGGATATGTCTTTGTTCTTCCCCATTTTTTCTGCTGAGGAATGCAGCACACCTATCAAAGGCGTTATCAAAGATTTTCTCTAACCTGAACATGACAACCACCTGTGTTTCCTTGGCAATATAACAGCGTTTATCTTTGCAACAGATTTATTTTCTGAATTTGGCGTAAAGATGATGCAGACAGACCACAATCTCTATTTAAAAAAAAAAAAATAAATCCATAGAAACAAAGGAAAAATATTAGAACAAAAGATCTGAACACACACTGCAGCATTCAAGTTAGATATGCCAGAGCTTCCGAGGACAATATTTGGGAACGAAGTTTAATCTACCTCCCTGAAGAACACATTTCGCCCTCCAGGTTAGCAACAAGCTTTGCAATCACTTTTTAGCTTGCTGTTCAAGCTCTCCTAGTTGCAGGGCCCTGCCTTTGTCCTTAGCCAAGCCAGTTGTCTGTGGCCTCCTCAAGCAAGAAAGAATATAGTATCTGTACACAGAAAGAAAAAAAGCAGCGATAGAATAGATCTTGATCTCCATGCTGTTAAAGTACCTAATTTCTAAAACATTCTCTGTTTTCTTGCAGATGTTTTAGAACAACAGAACTGAATTAACTCTTTGCACACATCACTCCGAGAAAAGGCAATAAAATGATTAAAGTAAACACAAGCATTGATTTTTTTAAAAAGTATTTTTTCTGAATCCTACATTAAGAGCTAAGTGCTCTGTTCCCTTCAAAGACATCTTACAGTTCCTACGACCATCATCACCTCCTTCTCATTAACCTTCCTTGCCATGTAGGCCCCCCGCAGGCCTTTCCTTAACACCTTTTATATAACAAAACACCGTCACAGCTGTGTTCTCCCAAAGTGACAGCTGCTATGGGACTATGTCCTGCGGTTTCTGAAGTTTATGACACTTAGATTCTCCCACAAATTTCGTTTTACAACATTCCTTTGTTTTATGCTGAGCTAAGCCAAATCCATACTCAGTCACAGGTCTGCTCTGAAGAGCCGGTGTCTGGACCTGGGATACGATGGTCTGCTCTTAAGGACTCTTGCACACCCAGTATCGTGCTAAGAAAAAATCTGCACTCAAGGCATCTTTCAGTTTAGGTTCATCTGTAAGTGGTCAAGCTTGTGAACCGTGCAACTGCTGAGTGATGCAAATCAAAGCAGAGTGCTTCAAGGACAGCTGGGAGAACCCCCTTCAAAAGAGCTCTCTTAATTCAACCTAAAATGCTAACGTAAATGCACCCACACAAGTCTAGAGAGCAGACTTTGAGTTCTCCTGTCCGTTTTTCTAGCAACCCTGCTTGACTTCCTTCTCTTTTCTCTAAGGAGAAATACACACAAGAACAGACATATCTCTTCAGTTTAGGCACCCACTGTATCACTGTCCAGAATCCAGCTACACTTTTATTTGCTTAACTCACCATTTTAGGTAGGCCTTACACAGACTGTATTCCCCCAGTGACTGAATGACTTCTTAGTTCATGTAGGAAATCTCTGATATTACTTAGGATTGAACACTGTGTCCAGTCTAGCACTTTATTGAAAGGTAACTATTGTTCCAACACGGTATAATTTTAAATGAATAATTATCAGGTTTCCAATAAAACTACTTAAAACTTACAAAAAAAACCCAAACAAAGAAACCAACCCAAAAAGACCCCCTGATGCTGTATTAAGCTTATAACAAATAAATAGAAAGATATATAGATGAAACGACTAATGTACACACAAATCCAAATATTAAGTTGGATTCAGTCTGGAAACACATAAATTCTCTTCTTTAAATCTGGTAAAAGCCAGATGGGACTGGTCCTTGGGACTATCAAGCAGTGTGGAAGAAAATAGTTTCCAATACTCCTGCAAAAACTCAGCCGGCCACCCTCTGGTCTGAGATGTAAGATTCTCAGGATGGGAAGAAGAGCAGGCAGAGGAAACCTAGCTCTAAGCTTAATTATCAAAATCTCAGACAAGGGCAGAAAGACCTACTGGTTCCCTGCTTCAAAGACAAAGAACAAGGATGCCGTATCAGTGTAAGAAGCATTCTGATTTCCACTGTTGTTTTGAATCCACTGGCTGTTTAAATTAAAATACATAAACAGAGAACAGAGTCCAAGTCCCCCTACTGTCCATTTCTAGATAGGCACCTTTCCCCTCCCTGAATGGAAAGGGACAAAGTATGTGTTTGTATAAAAGTAGCACAATTAAAGCATCAGGGAAGATTTTTACCATTGTGCTCTCACCGGGTAAATCCTTAGAAGCAGCCATTACATCTAATTTTTTTAAAAGTTATCAAAGCAACAAGACAAAAAGGTAAATCACAAGTAAAAACCCTAGTCCTTTATTAGGTTAATAGTATAGCTTTACTAGGTTAATAAAAACTAGATTAGAACAGGCCTTGGTTTTCAAAGGGCAACTAGATACCAGTGTTGGAAATAGATCTGGGAGAGGACAAAGCAAAGCACTTTCAAAAAACTCCTGAAGTAGAACTTAATTGAGATAGTATTGACTACAAGAATATTTTTTTTTTTTGAATAATTTTCATATATCTTAAGTGCACTATCTAATATCAGACTGCTCCTACAACTCCAGACCTAATGACACATAAGACCAGGATCTGTAGATAGAGGTAGTATCTTTTTAAGAGCTCAAAAAATATAATTGAAAGTTTATCCACTCACTACGGATCGTAAGAGAAATTATTTCTATGAATTTATGCCTAACATATTTTATATAATAAAATCCAGCAAAACTTAGAATTTTAATGATAATTTATATGATATGAGACACATTTTGTCATCCTAGCATTTGTTTACCTCCTTCAGCTAGGCATATTCTCAATTCTATACACTTACCATAGTAACAGTCATGAAGCACAAAAGATGAAGTGAGAAGTGGAAACAAACAACAGCTCAAAATAATATTCACTAAAAAAAACACGTATAAAAAATAAGCTGGTTTCACTTAATACATAGGTAATTTATAAGGCACATTAAGTTCTAGCCTGCTAAAGAAAGAAGACAAAATATTATTCCATATAGGGTAAAGACTCATTTAACAAGCAATAATACATTATGGCAGCTTCCTTCCAAAGTTATTCTCTCCCTGTATTATGCTATGGATTTCTTGTGATAATCTGAAAAGGAATCCAGGGGAAAAAAGGAATTGTTTCTTCATGGTGAAATAACAGTGTTGCAAGATTTCAAGATGCTGAAAGTATCTTAGTTTGGTAAGAAATGAAGTCGTTGACACCTACAACCTTTCTCCATTTGTGACAAAAAATAAAATGTTTGCCAAAATCTTTAAAGTCCTGTTTTGTTGTAAAACTTGGTGGTTTGAAGTTCCACTTGTGGATGTTAGGCTCTAAATGCTTCTTTCTTAGAAGCTGGAGCCAATTTCAATTGGATAGTATGAATCATGGTAAATAGTGCAAGGAGAAATTGAAGACATTTTGGCCATTATCTGTTTTCTCCAAAAAGCCTTAATGAATAATTATACAAGAACTGACAGCACAGAGCAGTGATGTCAGTGGTGTACAGGTCTGTGACTTTGAAAGAAATAAGTGAAAGTGCCTTCAAGACTTAAATGGGTAACATGACTTGATACCCCTAAGCCTAGCAAATCCAGAAAGGATTCACTAGGGATACAAAAATGCATGGGTCTTAAGTTTCCTTAAAAAAATGTATAAAGCATGCAAAGAGAATCCAAAGCAACCATAACCACCTGATGTAATATTTATACTTGAGAAGAATTTCATGATACTCATACCACACTAAATCCCCCTCAGGTGTAAAAGTACTTGGAGAACTTGAGCAACTCAGTGGTCTTCCATTAACTCTCCGCATGAGAAAGAAAACTGTGGGGGAATGTGTGGGGGGTAAACTGTGTTGAGTTCTCTGATTAAATTGACATTATTAACCTTTCAAAGAATCATTCTAGTGCCAGACCGTACTATGATGAATGCCTTCACATGTTCACACGTCATTTTTAAGACTAGAGTAGGATCGTAGAATCTGACTGCTGTAACTCACCTTGGGCCTGTAAAATACTTCTTTACAAAACAGAGCAGAGGCTGGCATTTGGTTACAGCCCGTCTTCAAATGCTGATGCTAAACCTGAACTGAAGAACTTGAGATAGGGTTGATATTCTATCATCCCCAGAGATAGCCTTTTCTAGCGGCTAATCACCTCAACTATTAAAATTTATGGTTTATTTCTCATCTGAGTCCATCTGGCTGAGCTTCCAGACACTGGCTGCTGTTATGGCTTCAGTTACTAAAGAGATCTTTAGCACCCAGAATATTGTAGCTACTGATAGGCTATGAAAATAAAATCCAAGAACAAAATGTAGATTGAACCCACTCTGAGAAGTTATCAAATCTCTCGATCCCAAGAAAGGATAAATAACAACTATAATTTTCCTGACAGATTATGGTGAGGGATTTTTCTGTTGAGAAGTTAGAGAGCTTCCATGTACAAGGGATTCCAAAGCCTGCGTCAGTAGTCCACCACACATCTTTCAAAATGAAGGAGAATATGGATTTAAGTAACAACATACAATGGTTCCTGATTTGCCATTTGTTCCTTTTCTAACAGTTCCTAATATGCTATTTACTTTTTTAACTGCTACAGAGCACCAAGCTGCATTTTTTACAGAATTACCTATCACAATCGAAAGATCTTACTAGTCAACTCAGAAACTATCATTTTATACAAGGAACAGGACTTATTTTCCCCATATGTATCACCTGACATGCAATTTTACTGGATTTTGTTTGCCATCTTAATTCCTGTTTAGCCAGTCTTGTAAAGCCTTTCTGCAATTTTTTTCATTTCGCTGTCTTCTATATTACTCTGTATAACTTACGGTCCTAAGCATCCCTTTAGTTTTTGTTCCTTCTTCCAGGTTTCTTTTTCGCTCTATGTTGAACAGCACACACCCTTAAAGAACGCTTTGGTGACCTCCCTCCACTGTAAGAATCAAGCATTTGTTCCTCTACTTTTCTTGCCAACTTCTTTCTTTCCCCCTCCCCTGCAGTTATTCAGTCATACAAGGATTTTATCTTGTTTATCTTGTCTACTAAATACCTTTGTTGACAGACTTTGTCAAAAGAAGACTGATCAGAGCATAGCTGCAAGGCCAAGCAAGTTTGCTCCCCTGGTTCATTCCTACCTTCCCTGATCACCTGTATTGTCTAAATGCCAGCTTGCCCCTAAGACTGACGTGAGCCAACTTGTGCCCACCAAAATAAAACCACACTTCACTCCTGGGACTAAAACGCAGTATAGATGAATTTGGCTCCCTCCAGTTTATACAGTTCATGATTATCGCTGATCCAGCAGCCTTTACCACTCAAGCATCATCATTTCCCCAACAACACACCCAAGGGTATGCAACACATACATTTGATGCCATGCCCTAAAAACACTACTCTGATGGGTTGACATCATTATTTCCGACATCCACATGTGAAAAAGAAAACCTGTGAAAATAATCACGTTACAGAGCAGAAGGGCAGCAAATCACAGAATTACAGAATTTTATAGGTTGGAAGGGACCTTAAAGATCATCTTGTCCAACCGTACAAATGGTCCAGCTTAACGCTATGCACATGGATGTTGTTAGTTTACTGTGGAATCACTGGCCTTAATAGTGCTTATGCCTGGATATTGCATATGCACCTCAACCAAGCTGGGTACCCTCCTCACAGCCAGAGATCATTCTGCTTAAGAGATGTGCATTTATCTGCATAGATTTATTTAATAGCTCATATCGACTGGATTTGTTTGCCGAGTCCTTCAGATAACTGAGTATTTTTTCTGTGAAAGTGGATACAAAAGGACAACAAAAGAAAACCACGAAAGCTACATCTCCATATTAAATAGATAGTGCTGACTTCTGATGTTTAAGGTAACAGAAAATCTAGATGTAGCACTGTAGAGCAGAACAGCACATGTTTTTCCTCAGAATTTGTACATGCTTTGAAGTTTTGAGTCAGAATAACTAATTCTACTTTTTCCTATATTATTATGGGAACAGAAGCAGCTTAGCAGCTTTTTTTGAGAAACTACTTATACTTTGAATTAAACTTGATATGGTCTATTTAGAATGTTTTTCTTACTTCATTTTGCTGGAACCTCAAATAGACTTTTCTTGGTCTTAAGAATTTTCATTCTAAGTTTATAACTGAGTGTTGTAATGCTGTTCTAATGCTGTATGAGATTTTACATTTTCAAATGATAAATCAAAAAATTATCACTTGTTCTGAATTCTCAACATACACAATGAGAAGGTGTTATGGTTGGCCTTCTTTCAGTGTTACAGAAGACACTTGCACATAAATGGACCAAGTTAGGGAACTACTTACAGCTTCTAGCCATAATGTGCTTCACTAAAACCTAAAGCTAGATGATGCAGAGAAGAGAGGAATCATAGTCTCTGAAACACAATCAGACTTTCTGTTCTTCAGGTTACCTGAAGTAGCAGTGTCCTCATTTCAAGCACAGAAATGAAACTTTTGGGATTCTCTACAACAATTGCATTAATACACTACACTGAATTCTTAATACTCTCTTTGACTTTCCTCTTCCTTTCTCATAATTAGAGTCATTTTAGGTTGTAATCTCCTCAAGAAAGGACTGTTGGTTATGGTTGTACACTGCACAGGGGAGTGAACTGAAGGTGTAAAGCTCTATAGAAAAAAAGAAATGTAAAAGACCCCAACTATTTTCCCCTTTCTTCTTTCTTCCTAATGCCCTAATTCTATACTTCTCTCATTACTTCTCTAAGGTTTGTTTTTCTAGGATTTACTCCTTTCTGGTTTATTTGTTTTTTTAATCTATTCCCCAGTTGACTGCCTTCATCAGTACGCAGACATAAGCTGATGCTTGGATATTTTTTTAAAGATCTTGAATTGACATGGATAGTTTTAATTATTTAAGTCCTCTTATAAGAGGACTTAAGTGCTCTTGATTGGTTTTATAAGAGGAGCTGTGTTTTAAGAAGATATGCAAAAAGCTTGAGCCTCAGTGCACCTTCCCAAATCTGCCTGACAGTATGCTCCTGTTCCAGTTGCACTAGGTACCCATAGCAACTGTAGGGAGGGAAGCTGAGTATCAAAGAACTATTTCAACTAGGGAAGCAAATCTGTAGTTAGTAGCAAGAAGAAACCTACAATAATGATTTTTTTTCACCCTACTATCTTGTCTGTACCGTATATAATTCAAAAAGTGTGATGTTCCTGAAGACCAGCAATTTGAATTGCCTTTTTTTTTTTCCCCTCCCCCCACCCCAGGCTCCAGTGACTCTTCTGCAATGGTGACATCATCTAAGGCTTTAATATAACATAGTCCCTCGTTTTAAAAATATAAATATATAAACCCTATATACAGCTTATGTAGTTAAAAGCTGTTAATACAGGTGTGGTCATTGGAGTTACTTAGCTCAATTTAGAACAGACATACTTGATCTTATTTCCTTGACCACTACGGGACCAAATGCTCCTACATCACACATAGACGCTAGATGTAGACAGTCTGAAAGAGTGAACTTGAATCTTTTGCCCAAAATATTGTGTCATTTGCTCTTCTTGAGGTTATGCAGGACATCCCCCTCGGGATCGGTAAACAGAAAGAGGACAAACAGGACCAGCACCTCACTGTAGAGGCAGGCCTGGAGGACAGACAGGACACACTATGACAGCTAAAACAGCACTAGATAGCTGCCTGTTGTACAACTGAATCAAGCCCTGAATCTCATCCCAATGATTTCATGTTAACACCTTTGCCTGTGGGAGGGTCACACTACACCATATCACTAACCTTCTTTTTTCTTATGTAGTTACCTTCTCCTCTCCTCATGGTCCCCTTCTAACTTTGCAGCATTTCATCTTCCACGTTCTTGGCTATTTTGTCTCACAGTAACACAGCACAGAGAGAGGAAGCAAAATTAAAGTTCTTTAAACCAAAGGGGTCATTGATCTGTTTCACAGTAAGGTCTAAGTGCAGTGAGTACAGAAAGGGCTATATTTAAATCTTAAATTAAAATAAATAATCAAGGAAACCTTATCTTTAAAAGAAAACAGCAGGTTTAGGATCACCAGGTGCAAAAGAAAGAAAAAAGCCAGCTTAATGAACCATTAAAAATAAAATGGAAATATTAAACGAAGAACTAAATCTCTCCCAAGGGGAGTAATTGCTACAAAATTTTCTTAAATATTAGCTTCTACCTAATAACACAATAAAGGAAAAGACCTTGCATAAAATAAATTACAGATTTTAATCCTGTACTCTGAAGGAAACCCTCAAGTTAGATGGCTATTTCAATTTATTTTTAAAACAACAAGAATAAGTCATGAAGAATCAAGCCCCTCATGGGACTGATCAAAACTGAATTTGCAGTTTCCTGTACTATGCTGACAATCATTTACAATAAAATCAGAATGAGAAAGGGAAATTGTCTGTGGGGACCACTGAGCCAGGTAATAGCTTCAGTATAACACAGTCACACAGCAGAAAGCAAATTAAAATGTAAATAGAATTTTAATATGGTTGAACTAGGCCTTACTTTGTTTACAGAATTCTTCCTTGCAGCTTTTGAGTAACATATCAGGATTGACAAAAGTACTTATTGGTGATAATCAGATATTTTATGTTCCCAGCAATTTGTTTAAAATAATATGAAGTTAAAATTGTGTTAGGCAAAACCAAGAAAATTAGCTTACAAATTACTGGAGTTTAAAATTGCCATGACATAATGGCAGCACAATGCAAAGCTGTGCTATAACTTGAAATTTCTAGTCCTATTCTGTACATCTAAAAACCTTGCAAATTACAACTACATTATCCCATCCTACAAATCACAAAAACATTGTAGGTACAACATAAAGAAAAAAGAGCACTTTGGATATTTCATTATTTTTAAACATTTAGCAATAAATATTTATACACACATAATACATTTTACACAAGCACAGAAGGCATGCTATACTCCAGTATAAAAATAACACATTAATTTGATTTGCAATAAATTGTCTCAATCATGAGAGCCTGATCCTGCAGAACATCTATCCTATACTTCACACAAGTTTATCTCATTCAAAACAAGCAATCAGCCCACAGTTATCACGGGGCGGGGGG
>VXAK01029210.1:0-17714 GCA_013399435.1 Arenaria interpres | reverse complement strand
AAACTAAACATGCCCAGTAAAACTAAACACTGGTCCAGTACTTTTGGATGACCAGAAGTTAAGTATTGGATTCATGTTTTAGGAGAGCTGGAAGCCCTTACAAGTGACTTAGAAGTCAAGGCACCATTTGGAATCGGGGGTGAAAGCTGCTATGCAGACATAGCCATCACCTCATCTCTGCAGCTGAAGGGAAATATGAGGTGTCTTGGACTGGTGAACACACCTCTTTAACACACTCACAAAGTGCAAGCTAATAAGCAAAATGATTGATTTTCTACTAAAAAAAATGTTTGAGAGTAAAAAACTGAAGCTTAAGTGTCTGTAATATCTTCTTAGTCTTGACTCAAGTGGGTGTGATCATGGAGACCAATAAGCAGAAGTCTTACGGACCAAGAGCAATTCGGCCTGGAAAGAAAAGGTCTAGGCGGTAAAAAAAAAAAATATCACAACAGGGGCTGTAACTGAAAAAGGGGCTACGAAAGGATGAAAGCTACATCATTTTTCTATTAAGTCAGAGAGTGATGCACATTTTATGCTCAGGAACCAGCCAGGCCCAGATCCCTGGTGGCACAAACAGCATTTTTTTCAAGTGTGTTCTTCTGGTTTGCATTCATTAAAGACAGTGAAGGAACAGAACTGTCTCATTCATAACTCATGGCATGTGGACACCCAGGCCTCCTCTACCTTATATGCTTTGTCAGTGTAAATCAAAATCACCTCCTCCCAAGAGCATGTTCATAAGTTTAATACCTTGGGCAGTCAAACTCCTTCCTGTGGATGAACAGCAACCACTAAACCTGCACATACTCAGAGCTTGGGGTTGTTGTAACTATTTTTTCTGATGTTTTAGCACCTCTGACTCAGGCAAGCAGGATCCAATTCCCTTCTCAGTCACAGATCTTGTCCGTGGCCTTGGCAAGAGAGTCATCCTCAAAACTGGCTGTCACCATCTCTCCACAGAACCAGCCCGCTCACAGCAGGATGCCTACTGCTCTTCAGAGCCTGGGCACAGACAGATCCCATGAGCTCTCATTGCTCCTACGTGGTGAAAGGCCTCCCTTGGTGGGAGCTATGGCCTCAGCACAGATCTACAGCCCTGAGAGTCATCCAAGGATCTAGCAGAGGCAAGTGTGACTGACGAGCAATTTGTGTTGGGTACAGCTGCAACAGGGTAGGACAGGACAAACTGAAGAACTACAGACCTGCTCTGAGCTCACCACAAGTGAATAATGATAGAATAGCATCATAGAATGGTTTGGGTGGGAAGGGACCTTAAAGATCATCTAGTTCCAACCCCCTGCCATGGGCAGGGACACCTCCCACTAGACCAGGTTATTCTGTGAAGATACAGGTCACCCAGTGACACGGGCTTTGTTCAGCAGGTGCTGAAAATCAGTACTGACTTCCATCCCCTCCTCCCTAGCTCTCCCACAAAATCCCACCATCTCTCTCTTCTGCTTGCCCAGCCCTTAACTTGAGGCCAGACTCTCGTGGCCTGCCCAAGGACCAGCTTTCCCAGTCTCTGTTAGTCCCCCAGAAGCTGTGTCCTACCCTCAGTTGACCAGACACCTCAAAGGGAGCCATGTCTTGCTGCCTGGGACCGTAAAACAAGAGTACCTAGAAGATATCATCCAAGACAATTGTACGAGAATAGCAAAAATATTCTGCCCTGAAGAGCACAGCTAGAAACCCTTTACCAAAGAAGTACCTGGATAAAGACGATGCTTAACTCCACCCATATATTAGGGAATCTGCTTCTCGGTGGCTGAGGAAATGTGCTTGCTTTGCTAGGAGCTGGCTGCAGTCATGCTCAACAGCTTCGAAAGGCAAGTAAGCGGCCACACAGTGCCAGCAGGCAGGATGCTGATTTTGGCTGGTGTGGTCCGGGCACTGGTGCAACTGGCTGTTGAGGAGTCTCAGGTCACTTTCGAGCTCAACCAGAAATGTCAGAGCAGAGGCTATGAGCAAACCTAAGAATGCCAAGCAGTCTGACAGCATTTCAAAGGCTATTGCTATGGTTGTCCAAAGTAGTCTTGCTTTCATTGTTTCAGGAGTAAGGCAGGCGCTGGTGCTTGTACTGGGTAGGGAGAAATCGGCACAGGATTTTTCTGAAGGATTGCAATGCTTGGAATTCTCACATTCTCTTATCTGCCAAAACTGCAAGTCACTCATTAGTGTACCAAGAAGAGCCATAATGGTATGAATTATTTTTTTTATTATTGCCACATTATTATTTCATTTACAATAATAATAATGAAAAATATTTTTATATTTTTAATATTGAGTTTTATTATTCTTGAAGGGAAGCTGAGGCACAGAGACATGAAGAACTAAATCCTTCAAGCTCCTCAGACCCATTGCCACTATTGAGTGAAAGACTCTGCCCTATGACTGATGTTTCAGAGCATCATAAAAGGCCTGGTGACACACAAACACACACGCGCACACACACAAGACGAAGGAACCTTTGCAACAAGCTGAAATTAGGGGGGCACATTTGAATATCTGACACAGACAGAACTGCAGCCCAGCTGGGTTTTCTCACTTGGCATGGCTGTCTGGCCAAGAAACAGCTCCTGAGCAGCCTCTCCTGGTAGAAATGAATTACTGCTTTTCCAACAGAATTGGGGTTCAAAGTGTTTAAAATCCAGCTGCAATCACTGCAACAAAGTTTCTCTCTATCACTTTACCATGCTGCCAGTGAAAAATCTGAATGTATTTACAAATGTACTCTAGCAAATAAACTGTTAAGTTTAATGACAGTTAAGATCCAAGTGTCTTTTCATAAAATCAGGTATCTGGGAAGGTGAATCATCCCATTGCTTTGTCAGTTCATGACCTACAATGTGTCACACTCCACCCACTTCTGTGAATTTTAGCTATTTGTATAGAATTTGAAATCCTTTTTTCAAGCAAACAGTTAAGGACATTCTCTCTTATTCTGAAAAACAATTAAGCAAGTGTATAACTAACTTTGATTGATTCCTGTTTAATTGTTTTGCTGAATCTAATAATCATGCAAGATTGCTCACAGTCAAACCTTGTGAACACTTAAAAGTCTGATTTTTTTAACCATGTATAAATCATTATAGCATATAAAATTCACTTTCTACATTACATGGAGTGTAGGTAAAGCAACTTAAGGCCTGCTCTGTACATAGTTAATGTTATTGAGTCACAATGATGTTTTTGACAAAAACATCATATTTGTCAAAAAAAAATGTTTTTTTTCAACTGCTAGGTGAAAGTGAACTACAACATTTTCCAACTTAAGAATTGAAAAACATCTAGACACAAACTTGCTGTAATGCTGCTTTTTTCGGGTAGACATTTCAGTGCAGGACTCAACTTTGACAGCAAGGCTGCACCAGATGGTTCTTTGGCTGGACTGAAAGCTGATAAAGAGGAGAAATATTTCCTCATCCCATTTCCACCAACTTCCCTCCCTGACTGAGACTCCTCTGGAGGGAACTGAATTTACTGAGGGAAACCATGTCCTGTCCTGAACTGTCCACACAGCACACAAGCTTTTAGCAGCATCACACCATATGAGTGGGAGTCCAGCAGCTGAAATGCATCGTGTTCATGGGTTCCATTAATGGACAGAATGGCTCCTATAGTTAACATGGCACTTAACTGTCATGATTCAAATTATTTGACTAATATATTTTTTTCAGTTTTCAAGTATTCTTAATGCAGTTTTCGGACTCTTTTCATTCCAAACAATGCACGTAACTATTTTTAACATTGCAATACAACACAATTATCACTATTCTTTGAGAGACCACATAGATATATGTATTTTTCATTTTCTCTGTTCAAAGAGGAGCTAATATATTGTAGGTGTGGCCTTGGTTAGATTAAGATGCATCACTTCAGTTGCAGATGGCTTGGAAAACAACACTACTTAATTTGCTGTGGCTTTCCCTGGTCTCTGTGAATTACTACAGCTAATACTAAGACATGTAATTTTCTTCCACAGCAGCCACTTCCTTGTTATTATTTCCTGCCAATATGATCGGTTTCCTCTGAAGGCTTTACCCCAGCATTTCGTTGCAAACAACTAGAAACTTCCCCTCTGAAAATGAGAAAATTTGGGGAAATCTTTGCTAAGCCATATAAAACATTTCCTTCAATCATTGCAGAACACGCAATGTCTATTGCTCTTTCACACATACCTTGACTTCCTGGAATATTAGTATCATAGTCACAATTATAATCCACATAAGGATGTAAATTTGCCCAGCTAGAAATACATATGATAACACCTAAAATTGCTTTTAGCTTGAACTATAGATCTCGATGGTGATTACCCAGCATCGTCTCTGTCCTGAGCCAGTAGAGCTTCTGTGCTGTCCTCTACTCAGGTAGTTTCTATCCCACGATTGATACATAGAATGAAGTGTTATTTATAGAAGACAATATTATTGCTAGTTTTCATGTAAACAAGAGCTACTCTGAAAGTACATCTCAAACATTTTTGCATTATAGTGACAGCTGATATTTCTGGAAACACTTTGCAGATAAATTCAGGATTTTGAAATGTCTGAGGAGTGAAAATTCTTGCTGCTTGGAACTTAATGCAGTGGACTTGATCTTAAACAGAAAAGTGATCTGAAGAAGGAAATAGCTTTCAGCAAAGCAAACAGACTCAGTCATGTGGAAGTTCCCCTGGAGACTAACAAAACTCTTCCAAAACGCTCCCAGTTCTTTGCCTTACTCTAAGCAGGTCCTTCAATTTGCAAACAGTAAAGAATTTGAAGGACTCTTCTCTTTCAGTTCTCCTCAAACTCTCACTTTGCCCTTGTTATAAATAGGCAGGGACAGAGTCTCATTTTTTTCAGTTCTGCCTTATGCTGCTAGAGTTTTTGTCGGCAGCTGAGAACACAGGATAAGCTGTGAGCATCTTGCCACCAGCCTCCCATAGGCAGCTCTGCAAAGCCTGACTCCCAGCACCACAGCCTGCAGCAGCAGGCGCAGCCCAGGGTGTTTATTTTCCTGTGCAATACGGCAGTCCTACAAAACGCAGGAGGAGAACAGATTTTGTATTTTTTTTAAACAAGAATAGGACAAACCCAAGAGAAAATGTTTCTTCAATTGGGATTTTAAAGTAAAAATGATGTGTTACAAGATGCTGTTTTGCTTAGCTTCTTTGACAGTTTAGACCTCCCCTGACTCACACCACAAATTGGCTGGGAAAAAAAAAATCTCCCTAAAGAAGGGATGATGCTAGTGCGTTACTGACAGGAAGGAAGCTGTGTGCTCCTCAGTCCCAGCACCTGATGGTCCTGGCCCAGAACCTGCTGCAGGGTTGGTTTCCTGAAACACCGGGGAAACCAAGGCCCTGTTTTCCTACCGACAGAGAGACACTGCCTGTGTTTTGGAAACAAACTCCTCCATCCTTCCTCAGGAGGGCTGGATGCCTACACCCATAGCTTCCTCCTCAGCTCTGCAGTCTCCGTTCAGGCAGATGAACTCACTTCACTCTCCCTTCCCTTTATGAACTTCGCAGTGGAGATGAATTTTGCAAAAGCAACACGTATTAAGAGCTATTACTCAGCAACACAAAGAAGGCTCCAGTGGACCTGTTTGGATAGCTACTCTGAAAATATGTAGTGAAAAAAAAACACCCCAAAACATTTTTCAAGTCTTCAATGTTACTCTGAAAATCTACTTTTTCTTTCTTCTGTTTGCACAGAGAAGTTTAAATTCAAGTGATTGCCCCCAGGGTAGTGGTATTGATCAAGTAATTCAGACGCAAGAGCACTTACCAGCAAAGCTCAAGGGTGGCAGAAATAAAAATACTGCTCATCTTTATTCATCACCCTTACTGGCCTTTTCTGCATCTTCACAAATATCTGTTAAAAACTATTCTTGGGGCTTCATGCTTAATAGGAAGCAGCATCAGTAAAATTCAGGCTGAGGACAACAAGAAAAGATGGTTATGATGAAAATTGCATTTGAAAACCTTCTCTCTTAATGTCAGTGTGGATTTTTGCATTAAATGATATGAGGGGCTTAGGGCAATGATGTAGAGACATTAATGGTTAATGTAGTGGGACGCGCTCCTTTGTAATTGCCTCCTGTCATTGCTGCCGCGTCCATGGGATATTGCAAAGAGACAGGGCCCAGTTCCCAAACCCACGTCAACGGATTTTCTCAAACTTAAGGTCATTTTTCTTTTTTGAATGAACTGTCAAACTCCATTGTACTAACAGATTTACCTGGAGGGGCATCACCCGTGGTCGGGAAAAGGAAAAAGGGGCTACATGGTATTAAGTTACAGCTCTGAGGAAAAAAAACCAGTAAAAATACAAAGCTGTGCCCTGGGACAATATTTTTAGCTGATGTGAACAAAATTCAGCTATCAAGTAGAGCGGGTTTGCCTCTAATGGGATCGGAATAATTGCTCCCCCTTCACGTACATCTGCTGATTTTGGCCTGGTGACTCTTCTAAGGAGAGTAAACACTTGGAGGCAGAAGCGGCATGGAAAAAAAACAAAAAAAGCAAACACCATTACAGCAAGGCACTGAACAGCTCTGAAAGGCCAAGAGAAAACTGAACTCAAGAGCACCGCTGAAAGCCTCACTCTTAAAATAAATACCTTTAGTGATCTAAAAGACCCTTCTGGCACTGAGTATACAGGGACAGGCCACAATGATGGCGAAGCATTTTATTATATTGAATAATTCCAGGAAACACTTCAGATCTGTTAAACATTGCGAAAGAGATAAATCATACCAGGAATCGTACTTCCTAGAAACTTGTATCTGTATAAAGAACATGTTTATACAAATGAGCACTACTAATTCCATCCTCTTGTTCTATTACCTTTCCGTCCACAGCTCCAGGTGTTTGTGCACATGTGTGTCACATACACATAGACCCACACGTATCTGTCACTGCCAGGCCCACGTGCTCTCTGCCTTCCCACTAGCTGCGATGGATCCAGACCAGCACAATACTGGTCAGAACAAACTGTACACCCAGCAATACCCATGCTGTGGTCTTACAAACACCCTCACAGCACACCCTGCCGTGGTCCTTCTTTTATGGTTCAGCACTCTCTCCAGCAAACTGTGCCAGCACCTCTTCCAGTCCTTTGGCCTCCCATTTGGCCAAGGACTGCAGGCGCTACAGCCAACAGCACCATGGTTACAACCAACAGCAGGGTACCATCAAACACCCTCAAACTCACAACTCCTTTCACTCACAAACAGGGAGGAGCCTCCCTCAGTCGGCGGCCTACACACAGAAGGAAGTGTTTTCAAACGGAACAGACAAAAAAGGTGAAAGGAGGAAAGGGAAGAAGCGGTGTGAGATTCAGGGAGCTGTTGGAACCACCAGTGAATCTTCAGTCCCAGATAACAACTGCCAAGTAATAAAGATGAAAATTAAAGCTTTCTTACTGAGACCGCCGAGAGCTGCTGAGTGGTGTTACTCATTTTTCCCTTGTGCCCGTGAGCTATAATTGACCAAGCCCCACTTTAGTGAGTTCCACACTGAGGCACAGGTGGTCCTTACCCTCAAAACTGAAGTAACTCTCCTCCCGCTTACAGAGGCCCACACCTCTCCTCCCCGCAGGCTTCCTTCCACTCTTGGCCTCCAAGAGCCAAATTCAACATTCATTTTCCTAGTACAGAAATAAATCAGCAACAGAGCAAGTAATTAGATACACAAATGAGAGCCTGAGAACAGAATTACACTACATGTAACCATCTCACAAATCCTCATGACAAACATCTAAGAAGCTTGAAGTGTTTCCTTGCCTGTGGGACGTAAATACTTCATTTTTGCCCTTCAGTAAATTCTGTTTTCATCTAATCACTCTGCTTCAGAACAAAGCAGCTTTGAGACCTCAGTTTATCTGCCACAAAAAGGCAGCTTTACGGTGTTTTATAATCTATGATAATACCAGACAGCTTAAACCACTATTTGCTAGAATATGAATTGGCAGAAAAAACCATCACTTGATATCACATTTGAAAGGTTGTTAACAAAAATCACTAACTGGAAAGAAAAAAGAAAAGGAATGAAAAAGGAACACTTGAGGCTGGGTCATCCTCAATTAGGAACGCAGTTCTAGGACACCAGTTAATGTTGCTCCAGGTTGGCATGTCCTGCTGGTGGCTTTCCATAAATTGTCAGTTAGTGGAATGTCACAGGTGGTGGAGTCTTAGTCTCCCCTGCTCTTGGGGCTAAGCTGGAGACAAGAGTATCTTTGATACCCCTTAGTATCACAAAGAGAAACAGAACTTCTTTGAGGCTTTCCTCATGTTTCGATTCCAGCTTGTGCCATCTCCTGTCATCCAAGCTCATGAAGAGCTCATCCGAGCAAAATGAAGACGGGTGTTCTGGCCATGTAGATATAAGCTTGAATTATGGCAGAATTAAATTCAGAGAATCACAAACATTTGCTAGTAGTTTTTACCTGATTGTTTTCTTGCAAGTGACAGATGACTCTCAAAAGCGCAAATCAGGAGAGTTTGCAACTTTATCACTTTTGATCTATGAAAGGAAGCACTAGGAAGAAGTGAAACAAATTCCTCTAATTTTTCATACTTTCCTGGATGATCGATGACTAATTCCAAGCTGTTCCCTGTTGCTGCTCTGTGGTCGTCCTTTCCCCTCGGCACAGCTTTTCCTCAAATATCCTTGGTCACTTTCCTGAACAACATTTAGAAAACTGAGTAGAAATTTGTCCACTGAGGAAAAAAAACAAAGACCCTCTCACACTCTCTCATTCTTATAAAGAACTTCCTTTAAAAAAAGGAAAAAAAAATTAAAAGCTTCTAAATAAAAATACTGAAACTGGAAGTTAATCCACATGAGACTTATAAAAAGGGGAAGGAGGAGCTGCACAGGGCGGGAGTCAGCTTCCTTCTTAGATGAAGAGTTCCTGTTTGACAGAATAGTTATCCAGGCATTATACACTGACCTTTAATATATTTTTTTTTTTCCTAAGCTGGAAGAACATCACCAAACACAGTAGAAAATTATTCACACCTGTCATGTGTCATCATCCAGGGACCCGGTGCTGCCACCAGCATTTAATGCTACCCAGCTCTCAGCCTCCTGACATCTCTTTTCAGATGCTCGTAACCAAGTGCCTGTGAAGCAGGCATCGCACAAGCATCCCGGAAGGAGTTCAGTATTTTGCATTCTTCACAGGATCTGGTAGCTAATAAAATTTTAAGTTAATCGCCAGTGAATGTGGAGGTAAGAAATGAGTGCTTCGTTAATGCACAACAGAGGTGAGTTAAGGTTCTGTCATCCAGGGTACTTTATTCCCTAGCTTTTGACCTCCATGCAATTTTAAAACTTTTTTTTTTTTCCTCCAGTTTAAAATTTCTTTTAATTTTTGAAGCACAGCTGTCTAACCAGGTAGGTAAAAAGCTTTAACTGTTAGCTCTGTTATTTTGGGAGACTGTTTCCTATATTACTTATATTCATAGGTAGAGAAAACCAACTCAAGGAACAAATTAAGACATTTATTTATGTATTGTTACAAATTTGTGGTTTTTTCCATTAAACATATTTAACAGGACAACCTATTTGCACTCAAGGCCTTTCAGCATTTTAATAAGCTAAAATATACACTTTTGGTGCCATATAAATTATGGTCAAAAATAATTCTCAAAGACATACTGAGGGGACAAGAACTTTAAGCAAAATAACTCAAGTTGAAATAGTCAATTCCCTTCAATAGAGGTTTCTATTTCATGATATTATATTCTTTACACTAGCAAACTATATACAAATAATACCACAAAACTACTGTAAATGCAAAAATGTAAAAAATATACACATATACACAAATTGCTGTGTTTCTGTCTGAACTACCGTACTATTAAGAAATCCAGTACAAGTGCACAATTCGTATTTATGTACTTAATTTGTAATATCTAATTTTTCAATTGTAAACAAGATTCGGCATGTACAGCAACTTAAAACAGTTGTCAGAAGCTTAAATCATGAAGCCTGGAGACTGAGAGGACTATATGCACACTATGGATCCAAACTGACACAAATACCCACACCTTTTCTGACAATGCTTCTATTGCTGCGAGATTTAGAATATTTCAAAGACTTAGGAGTATTTAACTACTCTAAACAAATTCTTGGATTTCATTGTTTTACAAAATGCATTCATTTCCATATTTAAAGTAAAATCAGGATTACATTTCCAGGTATATGGATGATATTGAGTAAGAGTGCCTTGCTCATAACCACTTAACAGCTTTTCGGTTTATGAAGAAACCTTTTTTGGCAACTCAATTGAGCAACTGTAAATGAAAGCAAGCAACGGATGTTCACAATCAACCCCTTAACGAGAAAATAAAAGCAGACACATCCTCTAAGCACAGCTGAACTCCCTGGTGACCAACCTAGTGCTTCTCATTAGGCAAGCACACACAGGGTATGCTGCCTCGCTAAAAAGCTGTGGTAACTAAGGACCTGCAACAGATACTGGAAAGAAAATGGAAGCTGCCTTTGCAGGGATGCGATGATGTGTTGCTCTCAGTCACTGCTATGATTCCTACGAAGCATGGTTGGTGATGGTTTGGTTATTTTGTTTGTTTTTTTCCCCAGAAGATGGCTGTCTTATTTCAGGTACTTCCCAGGCACTCATCAATGTAGTATTTGAAGCGCCAGGATGCTTCAGAAAAGCCAGGATAAGAGTTCTGTCTATCAGGACAGTACCCGACTGAGCCACAGCAGTAGAGAATTTGAACATTAAACCTGCCAGTCTGCACCCGCTACAAAGGCGAGAAGTGCTAGTATCAATAGCAACTGGAAAATTCAAGTACAATGATACTTTTGCAGACCTCCTTGTGCTAACAGAGAATACAGTAACGTATCCATAGGCTTCCACTTCCAGGAAATACGTCCAGAGCCAAACCTCATTTTCAGGTTGGGTTTTTTTTAAGTGCTTGAAAACCCATACAGTATTGAGCAGAGCACTCGATGAATCCCTTCTCACCCATGATATATACTTTTTAATTTAAAACACAAGCCGCTCCGTCAAAGACACTATTTAAAAAAAGGTCCAAATGTAAAGACTAGCTTGGTGAGCTTGGGGTTTGGTTTTTTTAACATGTCAAACACTGCAAGAATGTGTTACAACTGGAAAAAATGCAGAATATGCACCCAAAAATTAAGAAACTGCTTGTAAAAATAAAATGTTGGAAAAAAGCTTAAATCAATTTCACTGAAAAGGCTCAATAAAGTGCAAGCAGTAAATGCAAGGGTTTACACAGTGAAAAAGTGAAGTTTAATAAATTTGTACAATCTGTATTGCTGATAGACACTCTATAAAAATGTCTTACCTTGACAGCATGCCCTCATATAAAAATATATTCTAATTGCATTGCACCACAACCAGATCCATGACAGAACTGAAGAAATAATGAAGATGGAGATACCACTGCTCCTTTTCAGCAATGTCAAAAAGGAAGAAAATATGTAGATTTATACTACTACAATATACTCCAATTAACTGGACCAACCGGACCAGCTGAAATTGCGTAGTATGGTAATTGCAAATGAGAATGATGCGCTGCTACTTACTTGCATTGACTCATCGTCACTCCTTGAGAAGGCAGCCAGGAGGTGCCAAGCTGCCTTCATGGAACTCACTCCTGTGCAAAATGCTCAACCTTTGAGCTCTTGCTAAAGCAGAGCTCTCTCATTACCAGCCCGAAGTATGAACTGCCAGCAGGTATTTTTACATCAGAAAATATTTCACATCATTAAATTGGCATGTATTTGTCCTCTCCAAAGCATCTCTTCTTGCTCACAGCAAGTTGTTTAATTGAAATAACCAGGTCTTCAAAGCATACCCCAACTTAGATGATTCCAGTGAAGGAAAACATTTTGTAATACCACCTGTCACCTAATGCAAGAATTTGTAACTGGAGCTGTTTTACGAAAAATAGTAACGCAGACTGCAGAAGTCTTCCCAGCAGAGGGGATATTTTCAAATCACTTACCCTCCAGCCAGATTCTTTAGTGTTGAGGAATAGCTCATGTAGTATCAGGATGAACAAGCAGTAACTATTTTTCTTCAGACACTCCTATTTGAGCCATAAGCAAGTTGCTAGTGGCAGGTATTAAGTAAGCGAGGGAAACTACTTCCTCATCACCCTTAGAGACTGAATACTGATCAAAAGCATCTGGTGTCCCTCTTTCAGTGGAGATTTCCCACACAGCGTATTTGCAGGATTTCCACTTATGACAAGCACAGGACTATGACGACCTGAAGTTCTGGCTAGTCATCCAAAGTCTTAAGTTGGTGAAATTCAACGTGAGTACTATTTCTATTCAGGGTAGTCTTTACTTTTTATCCTCCAGTTTTTGCTAATACCAAGAAAAAAAGATTTACTCTGGCATAGCTAGTGCTGAGACTTTTAACTGCCCAGAAATGGCACAATGTCAGTTATTTAATAAGCTCCGTGGAGAGCCTGGTCACCTAATTAAACTGTAAATAATGTCAGTACTAACTTTGACTTTTGAAGTTTTGTTGATTTTTTTTTTTTTAAATCCTCTCGCCCATCCCCAGTTCAAATTTAATGACCCCAAACACTCATTGTCAAATAACTGACAATACACAATTTAAATTAAAAATAGCTTGTGAGAGCAGCAACTTTGCAACAATATGAACTTTAAGTAAAAACAGATTATTAAAATAAAGTCTGTATAGAATTTTAACTATGAAATTATGAAATAATTTTTTACTTTACTAGGATTTCTCATTCTTACAAAGAACTGTTGGATACAGTAATATTTAACTGCTGTTTTCCTGAAGAGTTATTTTTAGCATTGTAATTAGTGTGACAGAAGACAAAAGTGTTTTTACATATAATGAGTATAGTTTAAACAAATTTAAGATACATTTCTGTACGATCATCATCAAATGATGCTCTTTTCAATAATATGTATAAGCTTCTAAACCACATAAAGGATAATGCACATTACATTTTATTCACACTATAAAAAAAGCACAATATACAGGCCATATCCTTTAAAGTGCAACACAACAGAACATTTCTGCAACATTCAGGTTCTTCAAAACCCACAAAAGTAGGTATTTAATATTTAGGAACAAATCCTGTTCATAGGTGTATCAACACTGAATCTAAATTCCGAATGGTTACCAAGCTTGCCCTTGCTGTAAGTGCCACGCTAAAACTGATGCTTATGACCATTAAACGATATTATCTTGTCATATTCCATGTTACATAGCCTTCATGTCTCGTGTCCAAAATGAAAGCTTTTATCCTTTAGTCAGTGAAGAGCATCTGCAGAGCCCTTTATTGAAGGCAGTTTTTTGACTATGATCAGAAAACATCTTTAAAGTATACTTAGTTTCACCGTACAGGCTACTGCTTCCGATGTTAAATCTGCCAAGAAAAATACGGTAAACGGAATAGAGCAAGCATGTCTCTGAGCTGGCAGCGCATGCTTCGCTATGTTTGGCACTATCTACCAAAAGTATTGGTAACACACAGTATAAGCAAGTACCAATTTGCTTTCCATTTCATAAATATTTTTGGTTGGATGTTTTGCTAATAATAATTGAAAACCTCATTTGTTCCTGAGATGAGCATAAAAAACCAAAGTGAGCTCCATCTAAAGCTGCCAACAGGACGATCTTCTGCATTTCCAGTCTTGCTACCTGCCTGCTGAGCCAGATTTATAATCTCAATCCTCCCCAAGGCGCCACTTCTGAGACTCTTCTTGACGCACATCTGGCCTGATCTGGTTTCTCATTCCACCGAGAACATTTGACGTTGCCTCTGTTGCAACAATGAAAGGTTTAACCACGGTTGGTGGAATTTGGCGGAGGACTCCTCCTACTGCTCCAGTTACTCCTCTGTTTTCATGCTCACGAGCAGCAGTCTCATAGATGGTTTGGGCTGTGTCCGTAATCCCCTTTGAGAAATCAACAGAAATTAGTTAACACTGAAAAAGAAAAAACAACCACTCCTCATTTTAAGAGAAACTTTAACTGCCTTTAACTTTGTCTTCTCTGTGATTTGTAACTGTAGTACTACTATACTGATACAGCAATATGCTATTCTGACACTGTATCTATGCTAAATCCAGCGTTATGCTTAAAGTCTAACAATCTCAGAATTAACAGTGACTGGGGAGGTGGAAAGGGAAGGATGGACGTTATGTTAACTTGATTTCCTGCCCCACATCTCAGGACAACTGTAAACCCTCATAACTGCAGAACAGAGAAGTCCTAATCAGACTTCTCTGCGTAACATCTTATTTCTAATTCTCTTGACTTTTCCATGCAGAGTTTCTGTTGGTTTACAATTACTGAATGAAGACAGTCTTCTCAAAACTAAAATCCCCTTCTTCATTTGGTCAGCTTAAACTAACATCTCATATTTTATTTGCTGTCTTAGGAAATAATTCTGAAGTTTGGTTAAGGACAATTATTTTGCACTCACCTCTTTTACTACGCTGTATGCTTTGGCTACACCTTCCCGTAGGTCTACTGGCTGATGAGCTAAACGATGGCGAGGGAATCGTTTGATCTTTTTTGTTTCAATAAAAGTAGGCCCTGGTGATACCATGTCATACGCAGTTTCTGCAGCTGCCTGAAGATGAGGAGTGAATGCAATATATTTAAGAAGTCTTATAGCATCGGATCACAAATTTAAACTATTAACAGGGTGACATAATTGAAATAAAAGAATTGTAATTCCAGAAATAATATTCATTTACATCACATTATGGTTTTTGCACAAGCACTTCTGGAATGGGTGCAGCTGTAACTACACATTAAGTTCCACAATGAAAGAACAAATACTGCAGGTTTTGGTAGGGTTTTACCCCTCCCATTTGCCTTCCTTCAAAGGCATCCTCTAATCTGCACAACGCGCTTAAGATAGAAACTGAAAAGTTTGATCAACAGTACGTTTTTCTTACAAACACAGAAGCATGTACATAATTCCACTCACGTGAATAAGATCATTGGTTCAAACTTTGAGACATCTATGATTTTTGCAAAATTAGGTAAAAACCTATTTTTGCTATGTATTTTACATTGAGGAACAAATTTATTAACACTATAATCCAAGATTAGAGTTAAAGCCAAAAAATTTTATAGACTTCATGTACATCAACACAGTTAGTATTGGTATTGAGGCAGTATTTTTGTTTGGTTGGCTTTGGTCGATTTTTGGTGTTGGGGCTTTTTTTGTTTGGTTTGTTTGTTTTTTTTTATACAAGCACAGATAAGCTGACATGAAGAAAAAGTTAAGATTCTTACTGGAAAATACCCGAACGCAAAAAACACATCTTCCTCAGTATCAGTGATTTTTTAGTGCAGCTGAGTATTTTAGTATTGAACTGTACATTGTAATACATTAAAGACATGTAACAGCTTCGGTGTTCAGCAATATTTTAACACAATCTTCTAAACATTGCATTTGATGCCACCTCACAGACTGTTGCAAGCTTTGCCCAGTCTCTGCCTTCCTATTTATACAGCAGCTTTTTGTTTTTTTAAGACATGCTCCCAACCTTAAATATATAGCATTAACATACTAGCTTAATATAGAGCACTCCTAGCAACACTTCTCATTTTATGTCTAACTCCAGAAGTTATATGCTATACCTGTATAGTCTGAACCATTCTGTTTGTCAGCTCCAGTGCTGCCATAGCAGTAGAAGTACCAAAAGAAGCTGCTCCTCTTTGAAAGCCCCTTACAATCCGGCCATCCTTTCGGTACTGCTCAATTGGTAACCACACCAAGTCCTTCAGACCTTGGACTGAAAATGAAGACAACACCATAATTAGAAAGTTCTCTTCGATAAGCGGAATGCCTTGAGAGGAAATGAAAACAAGTGTCAGTGTTGTGGGTGGGGTTTTTGTTGAGTTTAGTTTGTTTAAAACAACTGCCATGTGTGTCTGAACAGAAGAATTAACTTACCTAACTGCACTAGAGAATGCATAGGCCCTACTCCTCCCAAAATTCCTGGTAGCTGGTTTTTCTTTATATCATTAAGCCACTCGCTGATAGCATAGGAGAACAATTTATCCACACCTAATAGACTGAAGTAAATAAAATTATTATTTTTTTTTTAAAGAAATGCATTATTCATTGAAGTAAAGGTGTCATTCAAACAAAAGAAAAGCTGTTCTGAACTGTCATGTTTTGTTGCTGTTGGTGAACCAAAGGTTTCATGAATATATGCTTCATAAAACAGAATTTCAAGACCACATAATCACATCCAGGTCAATGTAAGCATAGAACTAAAATTTAAAAAGTTTAGCACCAAGACTAAATAGCACATATATTAAATACTGTCCTGAAAATAGATGTTTTTCTTGAATGCTATATATTTAACAAAAAGTCAAAAAGTGTCCTGGATTTTAGAAATACATCTTATCAGAGAATTTGCTTGCTTGCTACATTCAGTTTCTTACCATAAATTAGTTCAATTTGCAACACCAATGTTAATTTACAATTTGATACTTACCCATGTCTGTAACAAAGTCTCTTCAGCTTTAATTCTGAGCAGTTTAACTGAGCAAGGCCAATAAGAATTCCAGCAAGTGTCCCCTGGAAGTGAAATGTTTTATGATCACAAGAGTTTATTCATCCTGTACAATCTCAACTCTTATTACAGGTACTCGTATCTAGAAAACTGATTCTCTCCCAGTCTCCCAAATGCTACTTGTTACAGTGCTAGGAACTGAAAATCAAAAACTGGCCTAATCAGCTACTCTTAAGAAAAACATCTGGATACAAGAGGGCTTCTTCAGAAATATTAAGATACAACAAATTGTGTAAATATAGCTCTGGCATTAGTGTGTTCCCAGCATTCTAAAGCTGCTATTTCATGTTTTGACTTCTTTGGCAGCAGTGCAAATGCAAGAAGTTGCTGCTTTTACTTGTCCCTATTTTCTTCCATGACAGAGTACAGATCCAGTTCTGCAAACAGGAGTCTTTGAGGGCTACTCCATAAACTCAGTATGATATTCAATACATATTTAAAAAAAAACTATGAGCATTTTTTTAATGTATATTAGATTCTGCCATTGTTTATTAAGCCCATACATTACAGACTGCGAGGGAAATAAGGCAGGGGAAAGACAACACTTCATTTTATTCTGGGATTAATGAGGAAGAAAACAAGTTGCACAATTCTGGCATCAGATAGTAGTATCATCTTTTGATGGGCACCACAGCTGTGCAACATGATTTCTAGCCAGTCACTCAGTCGATAAATGCAACTTTCAAGTTTAACTCTGAGCTAATGGTAACTGGAGGATCCACCCCGTAGTTTTCAAATTAAGAGAGAAACAAGGTTAAAGCTTTATTGAACCTAAAAAAAAAAAATGTTCTATATTTCTCAAGTTCACATCAATAATGAGAAGGGAGCATAAAAATAGATCCCAGTTCAGGGGGGGGGAAAAAAACCAAAACAAACATCATCATTTTTTTTGCTCTACAGCATCAGCATTATATACAAACCTGATCCATTGATACATGTTTGCCGTGGTAATCAAGGCGTATTGGAACTTCTGATGTAAATCGAAATTCTCTGAAATATACGAAGGAAATTTTACAGTGAGAAACATGAAAAGGAAATAAAACTATCCTTCCAAAAAGAAACCCATGATTTCCCATCCTCCTGGAATAGGATGCCATACCATTTTCTGTAAACCGTAAGTTCTCTAGTTACT
>VXAK01029208.1:0-14894 GCA_013399435.1 Arenaria interpres | reverse complement strand
AGCTGAGGGAAGAAGAAGGAAGCAGGGGGACACGTTTGGAGTTAAGGCATTTGTCTTTTGAAGTAACCATTATGCACAATGGAGCCCCGCTTTCCTGGAAGTGGATGAACACCTGCCTAATGATGGGGAGCAGCAAATGAATTCCTTGTTTTGCTTTGCTTGCAGGCGTGGGTGTTGCTCCAGCTATTAAGCTGTCTATATCTCAACCCTCAAGAAAGTGAGTTTTCTCACTTTCACTTTTCTGGTTCTCTTCCCCATTTCAACCAGGGAAGTGAGCGAGCAGCTGCGTGGTCGTTGTTGCCAGCTGAGGCTAATCCATGACACACTCTCTTAGACACTCTGTGTCTAAGACTATCAAGGCCTGTATACATTAGTGCTAAATACATGGTATCAGATCAGTGATATTGTGTACTCACACCTACTTTAGCAGTTTTTAGAACTAGCAGGTTTGTACATGTATTGAGGATGCTTAATATTGCATAAGAACTAACCGTTATCATGATGGATGAATGAATAAATTTAGCAAAGTTCAGCTCTCAAGTTTAAAGCTGGTCTGATTTATGGGTCTTCTAAAGACTCCTTTCACAGAGATCTCTAGTTCTTCAATTAACTGGGACTCAGTTGCAACACTACTCAAGCTGTATATTATCTATCTCCAAGTCTTTAATTCTCCATGCTCTAACTTGAGTTTTAATTGTGAAATTGTCTTTGTGGAGCAGAATAGCGGAAGTTGCATTTAGCTAAAATGGTGAATTAAGAATCCTTAATTGAGATTGAGAAGCTAAGCTTAGAATTACTTTGATTTTTTTCTTTTGTTTGCTAAGACTAACTTTTTAATATGATAACTCCTTTATTTGTGTGTAGTTTTGTGATGTTATATATGAAATACCTATTTAATTAAATCCCTATGTATTAGAAAATTTCCTGCAGTTATGAAAATTAAACACCAACATTGTGATTTATATAAAAAATTGGAAGGCTTAATAAATCCTGAATCTGTAGAAGAAAAATTATTTGTTTGAATACATTATCAGACACAGAATAAGGTAAGGTGATTAATATTTCAATAAGAAAAAAATTAAACCAAGACAAAATCCAGGAATGTCATGCTATTTACAGACTCCTGAATCAAATGATTTTATTTCCATTCAAAACAGCCAGAAAGATGTGCTTTCCTGAAAATATAGTCCAGGTTGTATATTATGGAAGTATTTGTGGTAAACAGGAGATAGTAGCACCTATTTATTTTAAAAAGTGTGGAGAATCTCTAAATTCAGTATGGTTTTCACATTTCTCTGATAAAGGTTTGTAATCTAAGTCCTGAGAACTTCTAAGGTCCAGTCCTTCATATAATAAAATGGAAAAGGAAAAAAAAGCAGCAGCTTAAGGAGCTTAAAATCCTTGATAACTGTATTAGAACAGAAATTCACAGCATAATTGGTGCTAAATTTAATTACTTGGAGTGTGCAGGGTGAAGAAGATCAGTGCGAACAAAGAATGAGTGTAGGGGGTTAAGCTAAGGTCACCAGAGAAACTGCAACTGCACAGTGAGGAAAAAATCACATGAAAATGTATCTGCAGCATATAAGTGGTGGAATGACTGTCTGTCTCCACAAACACATTTCGAAGACATGAAACATCAAATGGCAAAGGTATTTACTGAAGCTGAGGTACCAATATGATATTGGCATCTTATAGTTGAACTTATCAAAAGGGATCACAGGTCTGACTGATCCCAGTGGTTAAAATTTCAACCAGTCTCTGAAGACAAGAAACACCATTTCCTGGCAATACAGATGGGTGAGCAGAGGTTTAACAAATCAGGAATCCCAAACCTAATAACTGCAAGCACTTTAGGTTTCCATTGGCAAAACAGTTAAACTGCAGAACAATGCTTAATGATCAGTTAATGTTACTAAACTACAGAACAATGTTGTATTCATTTTGCAGGTCTCCCATCTAAACCATGTCACTTGGATTTCTTGGAGAACAAGAGAGTTTTACGTACTTTGGCAGTTTTCAGAAAATTCAGGAATGGGGAATATTAGAATAGATGAATATCACATAATGGACTTTTAATGAAGCACAGCAGTGGAAAACTACAGTAAAAGAGCCAGTACTGAAGATAAATGTACTAAACTGTGAAGAAAGCTCCTTGAATATCTGGCAGGGGCTGAGACAATGCCAGATCTGCAAAGGAAAGACAATAGCATTACAGTTAGACTTTGATTTAGGGCTCAAATAACAGCCTGAACTGATGAGTCTTAACGAAGTCTACGAAGTAACTGCATGTGCTTTTAGCCATTGCAAACAGAATAAAAACCACAGTAGTTTACAGAGCTCAATGCATTTTGCTTCATTTTTGCAAAGGCCTCCATTTACATGCAAAGGCAACTGCTGCAGCTCAGCTGACACAGGGTGTAACACTGACACAGCAGTGCATTGCATTGCCTTCACTATTTCAAATCCATTCTCTAGGTATTATGCTTAAAAACTTCTTAGTTGCCTTTGCAACTAATTACCATTCTTTTCTATTTCCATGTTGTGGGATGTCTCCCATGTTGCATATGTGGAACTACGTGTAATATTTCAGTATTGGTGCAAAAGTATCCTCAGAACATAGAACAAGAAGTTATTGAAGGGAACCCTTTTCTGCATTGAAAAAAGAGTGTTCAAACAAATAAATTATTTATAAAATAGCACAATTAAATATTACTGGAAAGTAGAATGAAGAAACTATTTTGAAAGCAAACAAGGTACAAAACCAAAGCACAACCTGCGAATTAAAGCTAGGACTGGAGGTCAGGAGGTTTCATCCTTTGTTTCTGTTACAGCAGAGCCCTACATATGAACTTTGACAGGTGCCCTTTCTCCCACCATTTCCTGTATGCGAGTCATATTAGGTTAATTCCTCCACACTTTCAAATTTGCAAAGATTTAATTAGCTTGAGTGAGCACCATGCAGTCATACCTAAAATCTAGTCAAATATAGAACTGAAAACACATAGCATGAAATAATGCTGCAAAGCAAGATTTATGGGAAAAACAATCACTAGAGATTTTTGGCACAGCTTGCCTGCGTAACATAGGCAAATCCTGTTTTGCTGGTATCACTGAAGTGGTATGCACATACACAAACACTAGAGCGGAATCCAGCTTTTCATTTAAGCTGAGAGTTTTTCTGCGCTGCTAGAAATGCTGTAGAACAACTAAGGCTAATCATTCAGAGCAATACGAGAGGAGGCCTGCGGCACCTGAACAGCTGAAGGAAAGAAGATTAAATTTTTCTCTCACACACACATGCACACTCACACTCTCAAACACTCATTTAATCTGTGGCAAAATTCTCTTGAGTTAGAAAATGGGTCAAGCTAGATGGTGTTAAAGCTTATCTACATAATGCTTCTGTTCTTGGGTCTTAGATTTTCTGACAGGAATCAAAATCAGGAAAATTTTTCCTCCTGCTCAGGTGGAGTCAGTGTTCAAATCGCCTGCGAGGAGCTGGTCCCTCCTGCTGACCCGTTCACTAGGTGAACAAAGGCAGCGGCTGGCTATGCTTGCTTCATTACTTAACATTAGACAGAACAGAGCCCTCCTTTCCCTCTTGGGCAACAAGTATTCTTAACAAGCTGCTTCTTTACATCACCTCACACTTTATTTCCTCTGAAGCTGAGGGTTGCTATTACAATTATAAACTCCAGTTAAAATTAATGCACACGAGTTTGGGCATGTAGATGTTAAAAACTACTTTAAATGTCAACAGTAATATGAAATTTAGGGGATGCTTTTCACCTTCCCGGTGCTCTCTGGGACAATTTTCAAGGTTTTTATTCAAATGTGCTTCAATGAAAATACTGAAGATATTTTCTTAAAGATTTTTTTTCTCTGCTTTTGAAAAGAGAAAGTGTGAAAGAAGCAACATGATGCCTCTTTCATTGTCACAGAGCTTGCACACTTTGCAGGATCAATGGTTCAACACAGCAGCACAAAGCCATTAGTACATGGCTGCCAAAATGGGCTTTGAAGCACAACCGCCAACTCAGAAAGGCAGAAAAAGCCCACATACGGTGTTATGAAAGCCACATCTCTGTAAAAATCTCTTAATGTAGACTAACCAATTGACAGCCTCCACAGGTCTAGAGATGTTTTCATCTTTGTGATCTTTTGTATTTGTCTTGATGAGACAAACCTGTTTATATTGTAAACATGAACCCATGAGTGCACCTATACTTCATCTCATGCATTCTGAGTAGGCCACTCAAGTCAATAGGGGCTCATGGTGTGTCAAAATAAACTTATTTTGTAAATCTTTGCAGTAGAGGTGCATGCACTAATCAGGCTTTGAGTTATGACTCTTTCTCTATTAACAACGCTGATGTTCAAAAGTATTTTGCAGAAATCCAGCTTTATTGATTTCAGTGTATACTGGCTAGAAGAAAAGGCTCAACTCACCTCTTAAAAATGATAAATAAAAATCCATCCAGACTTTGGAGAACTAAAAGGTTATCTAAACTGTATTTCTCAGGTTTCTTAGTGCCTGCTAATGAAACATTGCACAATTTGACACTTTTGCAGCGTGAACTGGGAGGATTAAAGAAAACATAAGAAATAGTAAGATCCTGCATTTTCCTTTTTTTTCCCAACTACTGATTTGTGGTGTCCCATGATCATTTTAAAAGTGATCTGTGCAATTCTTATCTGTCATGGAAACAAATTCATTCACTGGGTGGCTGAACAACATGAGGTGAAATAAATTTCTCCGAAGCCTATCCCTGGAAGGCTGCTATCCATTACTGTTACAAGTTTGCAATGGAAATGGCTTTACTGCTATGCAGACAGTATGATAAAATTTAAAGCTCTGTGAAAGATACATTAGAACAATAAATATAATTCAAGCAATATATTAGTGACAAAATATTGCTGGACATGATATGTTTATTTATTCTGACAATTTTTTGAGTTCATCAAAGTAAATGCAGAACTCCTTAAATCTGAAGTTAACCCAAGGAGTAATAAAAGTGAAAAATGGTGCACAAATTGATGTATTCACATAGCAGGGGGATTAACACTTTCTCATTTTACCTATATATAGTACCTAGGTTTGCAGACTCTCTGGCAGATGTGATCATCATAAATCAAAAGATTCATCATAGTCACCTACCTGATTTCATCTTAACTCTTCCAGATGTTCACTGTCTATACTTTAAAAGCACATTATGGATCATTATCCTCTTTTCAACCAGGAGTATCAAAACCTGTATATCCACTGCAATTATAATTAAAGACTGATGACACAAGGCACTGAATAGCCTCAGCACACAAGCTAATTTACAAAAAAGCACTTAGTTGTATACCTAACTCTAGAGACATCGTAAAATAATATTGCTTTAAGTGAAAGTCCAAGCTTAAACGCAGGCATTGCTTTAAACCTGTAATAAGCTGTGGGTTGATGGCAGTCACATTGCAAGTTTGTGGTCTTTGTCCTTCTCCCACATAATTCCAGCTTAATAATATTTGCCACTGACATATTATATTCAAACAGATGGATTGAACACCAAAGGTATAATATAACAAATGCTCCAGTGAAGCAACAACTTACCCTTTAAAAGTTTTGCCAGATTCTTCAAATTCCAATTCAAGGATTTTTGATTTTTAATTATGAAATGAAAGGAAGGTGTCACTTGGCTGAAGAAGTAAAAATAATAATATTTAATCCATAAAAACCCCTTTAGTCTTTCCCATTTTCAGCAAAAAGCTGGAGGAAAGGTACTTAGACACAGATTTAACCTAAATAATTAAAATCTCTACATAAGAAATGGGTTCTTGCAAGGTAGCTTCTCCGGATAACAGTCTCTGGGATCCATTACACAGCCTCAGGCTCTACAGCGTTTTGGACTGTTTTGTTCCCCCTTGGCAAGGACTCTCACTGCATGATCCACCTCTCTTTTGTAAGGAAGCCAGATATCAGATACATAATCACAGAATCACCATGGTTGGAAGGGACCTCTGAGATCATTGAGTCCAACCTTAAAAAAAAACCAAAACAAACAAACCAAACAAAAAAACCAAACAACAACAATAACAACAAAAAACCCCACACAAAATACAACATGCTCCTAACATAACAAGGTCCACACAGTTTACTTTTATGCTCCAGAGTGTGTTGCTAGGGTTCATCTCAGCTGGGGGGTACTTTGTATATGCACACTGCCATCCATCTGCTCTGTGTCATGAGATCAATGGCTGAAACTTCTGACTGCCACAGTCACTTCCCCGTTACGCTCCTGACAAGCCTGTTGGTTACCTGATACACTAATTTGAACTCTCTAGTGACTCTGTTCTGAGGAAAAGTAAGCCTAGCAAAGAATTTTCCTATAACTGTCACTTTAAGTCCTCAGAAATTATGGTTTCACAACCAAATATCAGACTTTCTGTGATGTTTTCCCTGCCCATTCTGGTCTCACCTTTGGTGAGTTTGAGAACTCTCAACATGTCAGACTGGAGAGCTCATCCTGCCCTCATGCCTCTTGCGTGATATGCTTATTTTGTTGTCTTCTGTCTCATTCCCACCTCTGTGTAACAGTATCCACTCAAAATTGGTTCCGACCTTTTCAACCACATCTTTTGAACAGCAAGTTTTCCCTCTCCTCTGGAAAGGCTGCTTGAACCAAAGATTCAGTGTTCCATGGAACACCGTACCAAAAAGGCAAACAGCCTTGACTGTAGCATTGACAATTGCTCAACAAGAGCCTTTATTGAAGTTTTAAACCCTTTTCTTGGTCAGACTAGTTTGAAGTGCAATTCAACAAGCTATCCAGTGCAAATTAGACAGGTGCTAACAAATAATATGAAATGGAGTTCCTACTAGAGATTCATCTTAAAATTTTAAAAATGGCCAACAGTCCTGTTTAACTTTACAGGACATCAACAGCATTAATTGTGAAGGAAACACTGTCCACACACAGCTCTGGTTCTTTTTTCATACCCTTATTAGTGAAACAGCAAAACAAGACGAGTCTGTATTTGTGTCCGATGCAAAGCCAGTGAAATACAGTCTCCTTGACTTCAGCGAGCTGTGTCTGCATCATACCCTGTAGATTAACCTGGTGTGAGCTTCAGAATAAAACCTGTAGTTGCATTAGAGTTTAAAAAGATAGGGTATTATTTTCTAACTGGCTTATGTTCATGTATTACTGGAAGAATGGCTGAGAATGATATGTTCAGGGGGAACTTCCTACTTTCTGAAATAACACAACTTTTACAAGGTAACTTTCTCAAAGTTAACATTCAAGTCTAAATTATGGCTACACAACTTAGGGTTTCAGCAGGACCACGTACTGTAGAGATAATAGGATGGAATCACAGTTCTGCTAACTCTCTACTAAGGAATACAGTTCTTTATGTTCATATTTGATTTTTCTAGCCTTGCTTGACCTCTCTTACACTTCCATTTGAGTCAATTGAATATTTTACCCTAGCGTACCTTTTGGCTCCAATAAAAGAAAAATTAAACAATATTGGCATACATTGATCTTCCCTCTTTCCATAATCCCTTTGTCAATGTCAAAAGGACTAAAGAGTTACAGTAGCCTTTTTGTAGGGTACCAGCATATCTCAGGTGAATGAAAGATAAAATAACTAAAAGTTTCCATCATGAATGAAAAGTAGAGAGTGAGTACTTGCTAATGATTAATTTTTAAGTACTATGATCCACCTTACAGGATTTTATTATGTTTACACTTAATTTGAATGGAAAGCTGCTTCTGCCATTAAACAGTGCAGAATAACACATCTCAACTGCTTCTTCCCCAGGTTTAATAGATAAAAATGTCCAAGTGGTGCTTATCAGTTAATTTTGGTTTTACAAGGGGCACTAAACTTTTCTGAGACCTGCATAAAGGAAGACTTCCTCTTTCCTCTACAATGGTTAAATATTTTTTATCAAGAGGTCTAGAAGAGTGTCTTTTACACAATTGCAATTTAAATAACCATGATTTAGCAACATGTCAGAATATCATGGTCATATTAGAATTAATGAAGACAGCTGAAAAAATACAGAATACAAAAGTGGGTCGTTCTTACGAAGATTATTTTGGGATAGTACTTATAATTGAATGTAGAAACAGCTCAGTAATATTTGTTGCATACCTTTTAATGAATATTTTTCAATACAGTTTGAAAATAACAATGAGGGAATTATGTTTGAATAGAATATTCCTCCTCCGAGAAGGATACGAAGATTGTTTGTATCAGCAGGACCATATGGTATGGCAACCTGCATGCTTTAAAGCATTCCTATAAGATAATCTGTCTTGTAGGATATTGATATCTAAATACCTCTGGGGATGTGGACCCAAAATTATTTTTTGTTGACTGATTGGGTAAATTCATTTCACTTTCATTTAAATCCTCTCATGCTGATATATAAATGGTGCATAGTGTCATGCTTTTGCGTTTTGGGGTTTTTTCTTTCCTTATTTCTTTCATAATATAAACTGAAATCCGTTCACCTTCTTGCAGGATATTCAGCTAGACATTACAGTTGAAAACAGTGTTCTGGATGAGTGCCATAGGCAGCTTAGGCACAGTCAGCTGGAGGATCAGCATCTTGTGTTGCGCTCATGGATTCTTGTGTTGGTGTAAATAGGGAATAAAGCATAGTCAGAGGCTGCATAAACCCATTTCATTACATTATCATACAAGGATAGTAGGGTGATTACCAAGCTTATTACCTGCGTCTAAAATATTGTCTCTTGTGAAATAGTACATGTAGGAAATAGAGAAAGTGCTCTAAAAATCACTGAGAAACTGGTGTCTAAATTAAGTCAGACAAATACCTCAGAATTACATTGATGCTACTGAGACAGACTTCTGATATTAACAATATGTATAATCACCCTCCAACATAAGTTCTATGCCTATTTTCCATTACAATGTATTATTACTCCCTCAATAATTTTTATTCAGAATTCTGAGCTATAAACTCTGACACAATTTGTCAGGCATCTATAAAAAATGAGAAAATCAAATCTCTAATGGATTCCAGATCAGAAGAAAACAAGGACTGCTTTAAAAACATGTCATCTTTGTCTTCTTTCATCTCAGTACTGACTTATGTGTAGAACAAGTACTACTTACTTTCAAATATCCATGAAAAACGTAAGTTTCAACAATGTGATGAAATAAACAAAACATAATAAATTCCCATGTATCACCTGAGCCATTCAAGCTCATTGAAAATTTGAGCTAAAGTGTGTTTTCATTAATTTCTGTCACTGATTTGCCTGATGTTACGTTTGCTGTGAACTTAAAATACCTGTCTGCTCAGTCAGAAGGTCTCAGCTCATGCCACCTGGAATGTTGAACTTGTCTCAGCTTTTGTGCACTGCCCATAAGAAACAGATCAAGTTGTAGACAGGTTATTAATTATTATCACTGTCATTCTGGAGTGCAGTCATCCTTTTTTTTTTTTTTGTCTTTTTAAATGAGTGTGATTCCCTTCACTCCATCAAGTCTATTCACTAGCAAGCGAAAACATGATTTTAAATGAAAAACTTATTCTAGGTAATTAGAAATACCAAGAAAAATATTAGTATAAACCCCACACAAGTGCCTCCTCATCTGACTTTATGTATCTGTACAATAAGATGTGTCTAGCTTGGTAGGATGTAAGTACTATCACTCGATTCTTACACTTTACCTTTGGTCCTGTAGGGACAGCTGCCTTCCTGCAGGGTGGCATTTAAATACTTTGTAACCCATGCAGAGTCCCTGTTGTTTCACTGGTAGTGAATACACAAATTCTGGTGTGTATTTTAGATGTTTATGTAAAATATGGAGAAAAGATACATTGATATGTATCTTAGCTACAGCCTGCTGGCACTAATGGGTGTTTAAAGAGGCTGACATTGCTTGAAGCATCTTTTACTGTTGCAGAAAATCATTTGACAAAGCTTGGGTTCCTGGCAATTGTGCAACTGTTCAACTCGCCCTAGTAAATTGCCCATCCAAAATCAACCCCACAGCTTTAAACACTCTACTATGCTCCCTCAGTCATCAGAATCTAATCTGTATCTGCTTTTAAGCGTACTTTCCATTCCTCTTCTGGATTATGAGGTGTTCCCAGCAGTGATCATCATTTACTACATATTTCTACAGATTTAAGCACAATGAGATCTGGATAGGTCAAATACTGTCTCATAAAATGTTAAATAAAATTATTGGTAATTTCAAGATGCCCATTTTAATCAAAACTGCATCTGAGGTAAAATTTAAGCCTTACTTAGAATAAATAGAAAATAAAAAGGCTTTGGATACCTTGGTTTTCCCTTCCTCTTCTTGTCTTGAATTTAGATATCCAAACTGCACTCAGATGGTTCTTCAATAATTTGGATGCATTTTCTTGATATATAACTCTCCTAGGTCAGACTATCAATTGACATATATATCTGTGGCTTTAAATGATTTAGAAATACTCTTCTTCACCCTGTGTCATCTGGTTTTCTATAGTATGACAAGGACTGGCAAAGGCTTGCAAGGTGCTGTCAAATTACAACAAATCCAATACTTGCCCAGCCTACAAATGCCCTGTCTTGCCCTATCACTTATTCACCATAACTGCTACTATTCTTTTTGAATGAACTAGGGTGCATAGATGTTTGGTCTGTGTCTGATGACTCTCATGTATTATGAGGTCCTAGGAAAAAAACATATGGACAACAAGAAGTATCTCCCATAAGGCAATGCTGTAATTCAAGGCCAGGACTGAAACCAAGGAGTCAAAAGACCTCTTTCTCTCCAGCTACCACTGTTATTCCAGGCCTGGCACTGAGAACAGTGGTCACTTACTGTTGGATGCCCTCCCTGACTGTACATCAACACCACAATGGTGAATACTAACTGCACAGTTGTCACTGTCACCCACTCCCTTCATAATTCTTCCCATTCTTTCTGTCTCTTTCTTCTGGCGGTGTAGAGACAAACCTACTTGTCTAGACCTCCCACCTCATGTGGAGTAAGCACATTTGTCCAGCTGCCAGTCACTGAATTAAGCCCTGAGGAGTTCTGTCTCTGTCCCACCCAGAAAGGACACCCAACAAAAGGCAACTACAAGCTACTTGTATGTGAAAGGCTCTGCTGAAGAGCAAATCTCATAGAAAACGTTTATCCTTTCCATTTTAATCTGGCACAGGGAACCTGCATCAGTCTGTCAACCCAGGGGTCAGCCCTTGAGACTGGCTGTTCTCCCCAGGAGCCCAATCCTACCAGTCAACAGCAAAGACAGCACACCATCTTCTTTCTCAAGCCCCTGCCTTTGCACTGCAGCAGCAAGCAGAAAAGGTTGCTGAACAGGCTGAGCAACTCAACAGATAAAATCGGAGCTTTGCCAGCCTATTCAGCATCCCAAACAAGAGCTGGATGCGGGAGCCTGTCTTGCCTTAGCCAAGTAGTTGCTTGGAAGGCCTGCAGGTTACCAAAACTCACCCAGGGCAACAGAAGATGAGCAGCTCCTAACTGCTACCAATAAGCTACTGTTCTGACTAGTCACAACCATGAATGAAATGAAGTATTTTGGCAGAAGGAGACTTGACTGCCTAAAACATCCAGAATAGGTGAACCCCAGCCTGTGCTTTTTTCGCTGTATGTAAATACTACCTCTGCTTGCAGGGGGAGGGAGTGAGTGGAAGAGTTTTGAGGAAAAAGATTATTATTTTTTGTGTAATACTCAGTGCAGTGCAGTGATCAGTGCAGCTGTCCTTTAGGAAGGCTCTAGAGAAAATGAATAATCCTACATTTAGAACAAAAATTGAATGGGCTCCTGGAAATGAGATATGGTATCCTGCAATGAAGAAATAGGGGGGGGGAAATGAATAGCGATCCATTCAGTAAGCGCTGAAAATTGAGTAATTCCAAGGAAAATATAGTAGGATGGGACAGGATAAATTTTCTGTACTTGTTTATTGAAAAAAAAAAAAAAAATCACTGTGTTGGAAATACAAAGCTTTTGTAAAATTCAAAATACTATTTCATTTGGTTATAAGTGACTTAGACCTGGTGAAGTAATTTTTAAGAGTTGTTAGGTTCTTTATATATCTGTAAGATCTGCTATGGTGACAGGAAAATTAGACAGTTGCTATTATAGTTTATATGCAGGTTTCCATTTCTCTCCTTGCATGTTCAGTCTCTACGTAGAGAAGCTGTGAGAATTTATTAGCTGTATGGGGTGAATTGTTTTCTTATAAATCAGTTAATGGTCTAAAACACAGCAAACAAGGCATTCTTAGTTAAAAAGGAAAGCCAAATATTTCATTATCACTGAAAATCTAATAGAGATATAAAGAACACATCTTTCTGATGAAATTCTCCTAATAATTGAAATATGCTTTGATAAGCAGGAGAACAGATATTTTGTCCCTCCTGCCCTTATGGAGGGCCCCCTTACTGACAGAGACGTTTAATCATCAAAATTGCTTTCTGGTTTGGTTGAAACTAGGCAAAATATATAAGGATAATGTAGCTTAAGTAAGAAGTTACAAAAAGACTGATTTTAGGCTACTGGTTAGTTTTCCTAACTAGCTAAAGGAAAGCTAGTCACATGTCTCCAGGAGCTTTTTTCTTAACCCATTGATTATTATAAAATAGAGACTCTTTACAGCAGATCTAGCACACAACCTATGAATGGACCTGTAGCCAAAACCAAAGGTATGTGTATTCCAGTGGCCTGTCTCCAACTGTAATTAATTGTGGATGCCTAATGTAAGGGAGACATATTGTGGTATATTCCTTAAACATTGTTGCAATCTCCAGCAATTTGGAGTACAGGGACTTTCTGATCCAGTGGTGATTTCTGTATGGTTTGTGAGCCTCAGTACATTGTTTTGCATTGAACCATCCAACTTCCCCTTTAATTAATGGAAAATTTTGTCATTCAGAATGTTTTATGGCAAGGATCTCTACAGTGTAACTGTCCACCATGTGAACAGCTACTTCTTTTTTTGCGTTCTTCAAATCCTGGTCATCCACTTTCTGGGTGGATCCTGTTAAGTGAAAGAGCTGGTCATTTCCTCCTCTACGTTTTCAAAGAAAAAGTGGCCATAGCTGTTGTGTGCTGTTTTGAGCTCAGTGTTTTCAGCTTTTATCAGGCAAACCCTTATATAGAGGTTCAACCACAGAAAGGTCTGAGCTCCCAGACTGTGGTAGACTATATGCTGGATATAAGTTTTTTCTCCAGAACACAGCCTGTTTGGCCAAACATTCTTTTGAGGCTCATCAGGGAGATTCAGCTAGTCACAATTTAGGTTATGTGGAGTCTGTGTAAGGTTACCAGCTCTGTAGCCTCCCATACAAAACCCCGAGCTTTTAATTTATATCCCATGGGATACTCCACTAGGATATTGTACTCTAAAATGGAGATGTTGGTGGCCAGGCAGGTTTCTGCAAACCCTGGAGTTGTATTGAATAGAGTTTTCTTTTCCAAAATAGAAAATCTCTCTGAAGACTTTCAGATTTTGACAGTCTCTATTTATAAAGAGCACTATGACATGCATGTCAAAGTGCTGATGGAATTTGCTAAAAGTTTGTGTGAGCATTGAAATGTTTTGTCATTTACTGTAACCTGCATTTTAGCGTAGTCTTTCTGATGGCAAAGGATTCTGTCTAGCCTTCTGTTCCTCTGGCTGATACCCAGCTTATTGAGAAAGCTTTAATAATAGCATTTAGCTTTTACAGCATTTTTTATCCGCAGCTTTAAAGTACTTAACAGGAGTGGGTACTATCATCGCGATTTTTATAGGCAGAGGAACAGATTGGGTTATAAGGTAAATACACAGAAGAATTATGAGCAGAGCTCAGATTTCTTGATCTTTAGGAGAGTGTGCTAATCACCAGCCAAATTTATCCTTTAGGAAAACAGTGGGAGATGGGAGGATCTAATAAAATGGGGATATAATTTTTGAAGTTATCTTTCCAGTGGTAGAAGTCCTCCTGTTGCGATGCAAAGATGAACTATAGGCAAATAATAACTGATCTTTTTTTAGAAAAGATCAGTGCAAATGAAAGTTCAGCATGATGCATTGAATGCTTCCTGCCCTAATGAGGAGTTCTGCACCACTGTTCTTAACGATGAGCAAGACAGAGGTTTAGCGAATGTTGAAAGGGTTGGTTACCCTTTCCAGTTACAGGAGGGAGATGGGCTTCAAAGAGCATAAAGCAGAACTTGAACAAAGCAAGAACAGCATTCTCAAACTCAAATTAGTTCAGCATTTACAGCACTCGATGAAGCTGAAACTTTTTGTTGTTAGATTGTCAGAGCAGATACTTATATCCAACAGGTGGAAGAAGAGCAATGAACTCATCAAGCATAGCTTCCTGCATAGGATCACAGTGATGAAAAACTGAAAGGTCTTCCATGTGATATTCAGTACCAAATGAAATTATAGTGTGTTATAATTGATAACTGTGTGTTGGGTCCTGACAAAACCAAAATCAAGCCCTTCTTTTAATAGTAAAATTAGACAGAATAAATTAATTATTGATGGCAAATGACAATTATGGTCTAATGCATTTATTTTGCTTCTTTTCATGCTAACTTTCCTTATCTTTTTGTACCTCTTGTCTACTAACTGACTTTAATTTAGTGTTTTATTATATATCTTTTAAATCACTTCATTTCACACAAAGGCATTTCCTTTCAAACAAGTGGTGCACAATCCGTTATATGTATTTTCCTAAGGAAGTCAACAGCAACAATAATAAGGGGTATATTTTGTGGCTTAAGGTAGGGATCTTGTCTCCACTAAAGGAATATACAAATTAGAAAGGAAATTGAAAAGACATATTTTTTTCAAACCCAAGAGGAATGTGCTATTCTTGTGCTAAAAACACGTTAAACCACA
>VXAK01029190.1:0-12613 GCA_013399435.1 Arenaria interpres | reverse complement strand
TTTTGTTTCTGATAATGGTTCTACAAGTCATAAAGAGATCTGCTTTATTCCCCTTTTATTTTCTAAACCTGTTGTATTAAGGGTATGTGCTCCTATAGCCTTTTACTGTGCATTTAAGGACCTGTTGCCCATGAATTTGCCTAATCCTTTTTTGAAAATACTGAAATGTCTGCCTCCACAGCTGCCTGTAGCAAAAACTTACAGAAGTTTAGGACATGCTCAGTAAAGTTTATTTGCTTTTTTTGCTGAAATAATTTTGAACAAAATAAAAAAATGATAGCATTTAGCTTCTGTCCACATATTTCATGAATGGAATGGAAATCCATATTTATCGTACAAATTTTTTGCAGTATATAATTTTCCCACTTTTCATTGTTATACTAGGATATGACTTAGTAAGTTATAAGAACATGACACATATATTTCCTGATATGTACTGATAACCTCTGTTTCAGAGCCAAGTCTTTCAGTGATGGCAAAAAGACTTGAAAATTCCCAGCTCCGATTCTACAGCCTACAGAATATCTAAATGATCTTATGCTTGTTGGAAAATAGTTCTTTTCAAGTGGAAGAATTTTTATTTTATTTTTTATTATTCATCTTTTCCTTTAAAGATTTGGGTTTGTAGTGCCATAACTTATAAAGGTACATCAAATATGTACTGTTTATGCCCAAAATATGTACTCTGCCTAAAATGTGCTCTCTTTAAGTGAATTTAAGATGTGTAATGTTTTGGCTTCAAAATACAGATATGAAGAAATTCTTTATAACAGATTGTTAGGAGTAAGGCAAGTATTCCCAGCTGAAAATATAAGCAAATTTAGAAAACCTACTTTTAAATTCACTTTAGACTTGTCAACTTTAACTTTTGAATTTGCTAGTATTATCACCAGCACTGAATTTATTAAAAAAAGGAGTAAAAAATGAAGGCATATGGCAAAACCTATGTGTTCAGAAATCATGTTACTTTTCTGCAGTGACGTGGGAACAAATGACTGATTTTAAAGCAACCAGGATGGCTTTAAGACCTTTCTAGAAGTCTCTGAATTCAAAATTACAAACAGCACTCAAAAAGCAGCAGAACAATAGTGCCGAAAAGAGCACTTAGATGTAGCTTTTTTTGAGCCCACCTTTTTTCTGGTGTTATTTCTATCGTTGTGAATTTTTTTGCAAGGTGAAAATATTTTTCTTCATAACAAGTCTGATGACAGATTCAAAATGTATTGACCTTGGAGAAAGACATTTTTAATGTTTACTGCAGTTGAAATGAAAATAGCATATTTCATAACATTTAGTTTGCAAACACTGAAGAACAAATTTGTACTTGTATGCATCACCTCATTCTTCCTTGTAACATGTCATAAAGATAAAGAATATTCCTGATTTTTTCTTTTATGTTTTGTTCTCATGAAACACATTGGATGTGGAATATCATATTGCATTGTCTTTTTTCTTTCTGGTTAGAAGAAACTATTCTTTCTTGGTTACAATGGAAAACGTGGAAACATAAAAGCTGCTGCTTTACAGTAGGTATAAATGTATCTGAAAACTTAATGCAGAAAATATCTAAATGTCTTTGCCATTACTTCTGTTCACTGTCAAGAGCTTGCTACAGTGGCCTCTGCTGATTACTTTTACAGTCTTTTTCTGCAGAAATTCTGTGATACTTTCTGTTGGGGAAATTTGGTGGATATACCCTCCAGCTACAACAGAAAGATGGAAGCCCAACTTTATTTTTTGTATTCCAAATAAGGAATGCACAAGCCTAAACAAACTGACAATTGCTGCAGTGCTTTTGCCATTTCCTAGCCAATCCCACAGTATTATTCAACTCCTGTGGGAACTATTTTTGCTTTGCCAGCAGAAGATACATTATCATGAAATTACAGCTTATATCACTTCCTGGTCTGTTGGCCTATTATGACTGCATTTCATTTCCAGCTCATAAAATTTGATGTTTGTATATGGCAAGCCCATAATTTCTTATCAGAGTATGTCCAGCATAACTGTTGTTAATTATAAAACTCTCCCTCATCCCAGGTTACTGTACTGAAATATCATGAGAAGAAATTGCTACTGGGACTTCTGTCATCAATTGGATATATAGTTCCAACTTGTTCGTCAAAAAATAATGTAGATTATGCCTCTGGTTATGGCTTGGTGAACATTATTTTAATAATAGATAATGGCTATTACTATTCCTTGAACAATTTTAAAAGATAGTAATAGAAAAATTTATCCAGAGGTGAGGCAGGCACATAGAAGCAACTATTCATAGTTCTGCAGCATCTTTGTTCTGAACCATATCTGGAAATTAACTTGCTGCTTCCTTTGGATTTAAATAAGCAAGCTGTTCTGTTCCTTAAATAAATGACACCCACATAAACATAAGTTATAAAAATCCCTTCTTGTTCAAGGTTAACCCCCCAACTTTGTCTCATACACACACATACACACACTGTAAGGGTACTGTAAATGAAAAAACATAGATATGTGGTCCTGAAAACTTGCTCAAATAAAGGACAATTATTTACTTGTCATTTATTATTGCTCTTTGAAATCATTGAATCATAGAATGGTCCAGGCCGGAAGCTGTATCGTTATTTACCTCCCGAAGCTTGTATTGAATTTAGTCTACACATCTGAGAGAAAATAATTTTTGATGTCAATGCACAACAAACTTGTTGTAAAACGAAACTATTTAACAACGCCGTCAAAACTGACAAGCTTACTACAGCCTTTGGATTGTTACCCAATCCTGCTTTTTTACGTGGATACCAAAGATATTGCAACACGTAGTCCAAGTCAATCAAAAGAGATTACAGAGCCCTGGGAAGAATGCTAAAAGATTTAGGAGCACAAGATAGGTGGTGCTTTCCTCAGTCCTTTCGATAATAGGAGAGACATTGAAAGAAACAGGAGACCTTGGGACATCAACACTTGGCTCCAAGACTGGTTCCTCCACCACTGCTTTGGTTTTTATAATCGTGGAAGAGTCTTTAAGACACAAAGTATACTAGAGCCTGGTGACATCCAACTGTCCTGATGGGGAAAATGTTTCTTTGCTCATAAGCTTGTGGGACTAATTGAGAGGGCTTAAAACTAGACTTGATGAGGGAAGAAGAGATTAACAGGAGAGAAGCGGGTAAGCCAAGGAATGGAATGGCACTGCCTGAGGGTGGCAATGATAATAGGAGCTTTGACACTGCTCCAGAGAACACTGAATGTTTAGAAGCACATCTGAAATCCTTGTACACCAACACAAGCTGTATGAGAAACAAAGAGGACAAACTGGAAACATTGACCTGTTTCCGGAGTTCTGGTGTCGACTGGTATTAGTGAGACTTAGTGGAATGAGTCCCATGACTGGAGTGCTGGGGTGGAGGCCTACAGGCTGTTCAGTAGGGATAAGTAGGGCAGGAGGGGTGGAGATGTCACACTGTATGTAAAGTAGAGGTTTGACGGTACAGCTCTTGCAGTTAATGATGAAGTGGTTGAGAGCTTTTGGGTGAGAGCTTGGGGAAATGGAAATGAAAGCAGATGTCATTGTGGGTGTCTGCTACCAGTTGCCCAGCCAGGGTGTAAGCACTGATGAGTTCTTCTATAAGCCATTAGAAGAAATCTCTGGATTGGTAGCCCTTGTCCTTATGGGTGATTTCAACTTCCCAGACTTCAACTGGGAATACCATCTTGCTGTGATGAGCAAGTCTGGAAATTCCTTAAGTATTTTGAAGATGTTCTCTTGCCACAAGTACTCAGTGAGACAATTAGTAAAGATATCCTCCTTAACTTGTTGTCTGTGAATAGAGAAGGACTAATGGGAGATGTGATGGTAAGTGGCTGTCTTGGCCACAGTGATTACAAAATATTTGAGTATAAATTTTTTGTTGTAATGAAAAAAAGGTGAGCAGAGTTGACCCCAGCCAGCAGTGAAGCACCCACCAGATACTTACTCACACACTTCCTAGTGGGGCAGGGAAGAGAACCAGAAGAGCAAAATCAAAGAACTTGTGGCTTGAGGTAAACTTTTATAAGTGAAGGAAAGAGAAAAGAAAGAAAGAAAAAAAAAACACCCCAAAACCCCACCAACAAACAAAGAAAACCCAAAACAAGTGATGCAAAGACAATAACTTACGCCCCACAAGCAGATCAATACACAACTGGTCTTGGAGCAATGGTTACTTTAGAAAGACTAAAACACTATTTTTTTAATGGTTATACATGATGTTATATGGTGTGGAATATCATAGAATAGTTTGGGATGGAAGGGTTTAAAAGTCATCTAGTCCAACCTCCCCTGCAATGTGCAGGGACACCTTCAACTAGATCAAGTTGCTCAGAGCCCTGTCCAACTTGACCATGAATGTTTCCAGGGACGGTACATCTACCCCCTCTCTGGGCAACCTTTGGTCAATTTGGGTTTTCTGGCCTGGCTGTGTCCCTCTCTTTTTCTCGAACACCCCCAGCCTACTTGGTGGCAAGGCAGAATGAGAACCAGAGAAAATCTTGACACTGTTCAATGACTACTTAGTAAAAGCTGAAACACTGGTGGGTTATCAACACTGTTTTAGCCACAAATCCAGAACACAGCACTATATGGGCTGCTATGAAGAAAGTTAACTCCATCCAAGCCAGATCCAGTACACCTCAGATTTTTTACACAGCATTTTCTAGTATGCTATTATAATACCCTGTCTGCATCAATCTATAAAGAGAACTCAGATTTCTAGGATGCCTGTAGATCTTATGCCTGCAGTTTCTGAGTAAGCACAGAGAAAGAACTCTAGAGAGCTTTATTTTTACGAAGGATAAAAAATGAGATAATCCACCTTTCATTCAAGAAAGAGGTCCCCATACTATTAGATTATAGCAGAGCAGGTGTTCTGAGGATCAAAATATTTATGAAGACTGAAGACACAGTAGGAACATGTTGCTGCAGTCTGGCAGCAATAAACGTGCAATCCTACGGCAATCAGAAAATTAGCTGAAGTAGCTTACGCCTTAATGAGGAAATAAAAAGCTACCACATATTTTCAATGAAGGCAAAAGTTTACAAACAGGCAGTTTCCAGAGAATAGCTAACGTGCAGGAACATATCATCCCTTAGCAGTTGCTTGTCTGTGAGTACATTTGCATCTGTATTTTCAGTACAAAAACTTAATCTCCATGGTGTCAAAGAGAGTGGGTTGGACTGGAGTAAACCATGATTAAATGCGAGCTTATGCAATGTGCTTCACACAGTAATCCCTTTTATACCTTACTTTTTTAAACTATGAACAATTAAGGTTGAAAAGCACTGAGAAAGCACTAATATTTGTTAGACAACAAACATTTAGCCTTTTGCTTTGGCACACAACTCAAAGGTGACTATGAGAGTTCAATGTGCTTGCTTTTGCATGCTTGAGGCAGGTGAATGATTCCGAGGGTACATGCCAGGCACAGGACATGACCACGTCAGCAGGGACCAGGACAGCTTCTGCAATCTGTGAAGAGCAGCAGCTAATCCATACTCCTGCCTCCTACTACCTAGGAGTGGGACACAGAGGTCACTGCCTTGCACAATCACAAGAGACTACTAGCAACAGGTTTGGTCAGTTTCTTCTGGCTGTGTCTAGATTATGAAAGCACTTCGCAGATTCTGGGGCTTGTCTTCATCCTGTTCATGCTGGGTCAGGGTCAGGATCAGCAAGATACATGGCCAGAGGCATGTCTACAGCATGGTACAGCCAAGGATCAAAAGTAATGGCCTGAGTTTAACTGCAGCTCTGGATTCAAAGCCTCTGAGCTTCAGGGCCCTGACAGCTAGCGTGATGGCAGGGAACAAGAGAGGGAGTCATACATTTTCTCCCTTGGTCTTAGTTGGGATGACTGAAGACAAGAGCTGCACAAGATGTAAGACATGACTGCAGAGGACACCCTCCTTGCACAGGAGTCTCTACTATGAAGAGGTGCTGGAGATTAAAACACAATTTAGAACCCAAATATTTGAACTACTAAGAGTCCTGAAAGGCTAAGCTAACACAAAATGTTATTTAATGTAAGGATAATGAAAAATAACGCCCAGCAGTTGGAACCTGGAGAGAGGTCTGATGAGATAGTAGTTGGAGAGTGATATTTTGTGCTTGTGGTTGTTGCCATGTTAGCATATGGGTGATGACTGTAGAGGACAGGATGGGAGGACAGGATTATGGCACACAACAGACCCCTGCAGTTAATGAGAGACTACTTTATGCTGCATCAGATTTCCAAAACAACTGAATGAAGAATGCAATTTGTCAAATGTAAACACTCCCTTCTTCAAGCGAATAGCAGACCCAGCAGGCAAATCAAAGATTAAATCACATTTCTGCTTGAAAACAAGGTAAAATAGGGGCCACATAGGCATTTTCATTAATTCAGGCTCAAGTTTCTTTCTAGGCTTGTCTCGGTCATCGTTTGCCGTCTTGTATTTGTATGCATGAGAGTTCTCTTTAGTACAGAACAGAATCCAACTCTCAGTATGTTTGACATAAACAACGAAAGGTTTCCTTCCAATGATCTCTAATTCAGTTGCTTTTATAAAAGCAATTACCAGAAATGAAGAGGATATTTGTTTAGTAATTTCTTCAGTTATTTCCTGAAAACATTCCTCTCAGTGTATTTCACTTTCAAACATTTATTTAAAAAAACCCACAAAACCTAAATCCCAAAACCTTCATTTTTGTGTAAGTTAAAAAAAAAAAAATTGGACTTAGTGTTACCTCTTTTTTTCCAGGGCATTAAGGCATCCCAGAAATATTTAGGTAAGTTTATTGGGAAACATAAACAGAATGTTTGGAAAAATTCTGGACTAGATTTTTTTTTTTTCAAAAAGTGATGTTTTGGATATACTTGATGAGTTTCAGTTCTCTTTTCTGATTAAATAGCAAGACCTTATGAATAGGTGATTCTTTTTTAATCTTATGGTAACCAGAGAAACAGGTTCCTTGTTCAAAAACTCGTGATTATGAATACAGACAAGCTATCTGCACTATTTTATACTGCTATAATAGCACTATATTAGCGGTGCTTCATTTAAGGAAATTTTAATTGAAAGTAAGGCCAATTTAGAAGTCTGGTTTTATTTCAAAGATAACATTCTGAATTCAAAAGCTTCGTCTCTTCAGAGCACTCGATGGTATCGATAAAAAAAGTAGTATCTACACGCTGAATCTTGCAGAGGGAAAAATAGCTCTTCTAGATAAATACAGCTATATCAAAAGTATCTACCACAAATCAAGTGGGGAACTGAACTGAGCAAATATGTTTTGAGAAGCTGCTCTTGAAAAAAGTTATCATCTGTGAAGCATTGCCAACAGTAAATATGCTTTGAGATTTGGTGTTAATACATATTTCAGTTATCACTATGGAAACTCAGAGTAACTACTTAGCTAAAGATCTATAAATACGTGAGTAAAAGCAGAAACAGATTTCCAAGCAGCAGCTGAAGGCAGAAACAAATGTATCTGTCTTTGCTTATAGCAGTAACAGCCAGAGTAGAAGTACCAAAAGGTTTCCACTGGCGTTTCTGCGTTTCAGTACTTTTTCAAAACCATAAATTTGCAATAACAATTCAGAACACTTCAGCATATCTTTCAACTAAATGTTTTAATGTACACACAAACATATAGCTCAGCTGGGGAGAGATTCAGCTTAAAAACTAGAAATGTAGAAAATGTAGAAAATGTTCATTTTCTACAATATAATTCATCTGATAACTGAGAAAAACAAGTAGATACTGCGTAAGGTAATGCTTGAAGGAAACTAGATGGTTCTCTGCTTTAAAACTGTTGGTCAGATGCATACATATAAACTGGAAAACTTAGTTATTAAGCTGAGTTAAACTGTCATCCCTCAGCCCTGCATTGCTTCAGAACCTGTTATAGTTTGGGATATCAAATGATAACATACACAATCAGTGATGAAATCTTGAGCTTAAGAGCTATACTTTGATGTGCACTCTCTGACAATTTCTGAGATTCCTTGATTTTTAAAAAATATCCCAAGTACATCAGGAACGAAGTTATAGACTACAAATCACACTAGGTAGGCCTTGAACAAAAAAAAATTTTTTTTAATACCTGTCACTCAGTTATATACACTTAAAAAAATTTTTTTTTTTTATATTCTTTATAACACACACATGGATGTATTGTTGTCTAAGACGTGTTGTGAAGAACTGATGGTTTTACAAGAAAATCCTCAAACATACATATTCAAGGATGTTCAGACAAGAATACTACAAAGATAAAGTCTGTAGGGAAAAGTAGCATCTTTTATGAAAACAGCTGATATAGCAGGGAAAAGCAGATAGCTTTTGGACTTGCAGACCTTTTACAAAAGCCCCTGTGAGTCAAATACTTTATCTACTCTTTTTCCAGTTGGTTCCGTAGGAGAAATTACATCTCCCCGTAAACTTTGCCTCTTATGCTTTTTTGCTACACTGGTTTAACACCACTACTTCTAAAATAATACGCAGACGTGTTGCAGCAACATATAAAAAAAGATTGATTTTTTTAAAGTTCTATTTTACTCCTATAATATACAGAGATTGCTGGCATTTTATTCGCTTCTAGGAGCAGCAGCTACCCTACTTGTTTCCCATCTGATTAATGCTTCAGACTAGTGAACCTTTAGTCTCTCTGATTTCATTTCCCTTCAGTTCCCAGATTTTTCCCCCACATTATCCGGGTGACAGCAGATGTTCTGAGTTCTGCTCTCATTTATAAACTTGCTTCATATTTTGTACTCTGAGGCTAACTTCTGTTCATATTATTATGTGCAGATAGATATTTGTTTGTAAGCATTACAAATTATTATAGATTTAATGCACATTCAATAAAGCTCTAATTTTAAGTTTTGAAACCTGAAATACAGTGCTGTAGAATCATAGGGGAGTTTAGAGGAGTTTTACAGTTTTTGTTTCCTTCTTGCCATTCTTAAAATATCTGACTGCTCAGGTCAGCCTAGAAATAAGTGAATTGAACAATTCACTTATTCAGATTTGGCAGAGCTTGAGGAGGTTTCTATTTTAAGAGCATGCTGGTCTTAAATTAGAAATCACGTGTCTGGCTTGAATGCTCCTAAGAAATACATATATTGACATTCTGATTTTCTCATAATGTAGCTACTAGCTATTCTAAGATCAGAAACTAGGAGCAGCTGAGGGTTAAGCTATTCATAGAACTTATGAAAGCTGAAATGCATGAATTTAAAAGGGAAATCTTGCCCTTGACAGTGTCTTCTGGGCAGGACAAATTTAAGAACCAGAAACATGCATATACATATACACACACCGGCCTCTTCTGAGCTCTATATAATGAGTGTTTTAGTTCTAATATGGCTACTCAACAGCTTCCTCACTATGCCTGCAAAGAACTGAACTGCTTTGAAAGTCCAGACTATAGAAAAGAAGTAGGACTGGATCTAAAGGACATCTGAATATCTAAAAAGACAATTTTTTGAATGTAAGTATTTAAGTCAAAACCTGAAATCCAGCCACCCTGACAATATTCAGCAATGATTTTTGGCTCATTAGATGATCTTTCTGGTCTTGAAGTGTATCATCAGTTCCCTGTTTTCTGTGTGCCAGAATTGGTTTTTACCACTGAAGACGGCAGTGGTCTGGAAAGTATCTCTGTTAATGCTAGAGCTTCTGAACTAAGAAAGTCCTCCCTATCCTTTTCTGTGAGCAGAATATCAAACCAGTCTTTTACATTTTTCTTGTAGTCCCCTGTAGGTAGTTATAGTCCAGAAATCCTAGTGGTATGTCTCCTTTGTCACTTGGTCCTTTTATTTTTTCCACTCACCTCTTTCTCTAAGGAATGACTTGGCCTGTGACTGAGGACAATTATCACCGCTCACTGATACAAAGCAGTATTTCCATGCTTTTTTTCCTTAATTTCCATTAAATAAAAAGTATTTTACAAGTTTTATTTCTTATACTTTTTCACATTTTACTAATGGTAACTGATAATATCAGAAGCAAATGGTATCTACAAGTAAATGCCATATACATTCTGGTTGTTTTTCTGCTTCACTTGTTCTTTAAAGCACTTCTCATCCAGATTAATGTATTCAAAAACTCATTTCAATTATTTTTATTATGCCTGGCTTCAGCTTTCTGCCATTAAAAATGTGAGTGTACAGTTCATTTAAGGATTCAATATCCCTGTTAGACAGTAATTCATGTCAGCTTCCCCATTTACATTCCAGCAATTCATGGGATTTACTCAATTTATAGAAATATTTGGAACTGGAACCCTGCTTTTGCCACTGAATATGGCTTTTTGTAAGGACTATTTTACAAGCTAAAACATAACAGTCACTAATAAGCCATTTTGTTTTGGCCAGCTGTTCCTGATATTGTGTTTTCTTTTTTTTTGTGTGTGTGCCTTTTCCAAAGGCAACTTTCTCTGTCTTTCCCTCCACTTTTAAAATATTGATTCAGGTACTAAACTGCTTCTCAGTGCTGGAGATAGCTGCTTGACCGGTTTTGTCATAAGTCGCAAAAATTAGAAGTGAAAGAACAGATACAGAGGTGGAAGTAACATTTTTAGTGTTTATGTAAAATTCCTTTTGCAGGTCTGGTGAAACATTTTCTAGAACAGGGCAAGATAAAATCCTTAAATGCCTAAATTAGAAGCTTTTACTCTAGATCATATTAATACGTGTCCTAGTTTTGAAAAGCTGGATTGAGATTTAGAGGAAAAAAATAAGAGCAAGACACAAATGGGTTTAGAAGTCAGTGCTGGGAGTGGTTTCACCTCATGACCACTTGTGATTGAATGAAGTAGAGCAGCCAGTGCAAATGCAGGGCCAGAAGTCACTGGATGAGTAGTCATTCAATTCCATCGGATTCCCACTGAATAATTTATAACATATTAACTCAGGGAAAGAAGGCACTCCTCATGACTAGGCGTAAGCATGTACGTTGGTGAGCCATACTTAAAGCTCAGAAGACATCTTTGCCTCAAGATATCTGTCATCATTTTTCTTTCACTATCCAAATAATCACTCTTCTTTTCCTGAAGAGTGAAACTTTCAAGGATGTACTGTATTATATCTAATGGGCTTCCCTGAACCAAAGTATGGAGATGCTTGCTAGTAAACAAATCTGTTGGACAGACGCCATTTAAAAGAACTGCAGCATAATAAATCAGAAATAACTTGTACTTGTTCTTGTCACTCTTTAAATGTTTACTCTTTTTACTCTCATCTCTATGAACCTGCATCCATCTGGAAAGTCTTGAAGTAACAGAGATAAAGCAACAGGAAAATGCAAACACAGTAAACTAAAACTTTTTGAACAGGTCAGGATGTGGCTGGTTATCAGTACAATCTCTTCTGGAGTACCATGTTTTGAGCAGATCAGCTCCCCGTGATTTATATCAATGCTCTCAAAAAGATCTTGAAGCTTGAACTTCTCTGAAAATACAAACAGTAATCAGAAATATGAAGATGGATGAAAGTTGTAATTTTGTATACCCTGACGGCATTAAAGGAAAGCTCATGGCATGAGGTGTTGCTGGCATGAGATTGATCTGGCATGAAGTGATTGTGTAACACTAACAAAGCTGAGATGAGGATGAGACAATACGCAACAACAGAGTGTTGGTACACCTTGAAGTGTTTTAGAGCATAATATCTGCATTCCAAAGGCTCTGCTTACCTATGACAACTGAAACCTTACTGTTGGGAAGTTTTCTCATTGTTATTGACCTCACCTAGATTTTTGGTGCAACATTTGCACCCTGGATGGATTTTCTGCATAAATGCCATACTTATGCTATCTGTTACGCATAGAATCATAGAATGGTTTGGGTTGGAAGGAACCTTAGAGATCATTGAGTTCCAACGCCCCTGCCACAGGCAGGGACACCTCCCACTAGACCAGGTTGCTCAAAGCTCCATCCAGCCTGGTCTTGAACACCACCAGGGATGGGGCATCCGCAACTTCTCTGGGCAAGCTGTTCCAGTGCCTCACCACCCTGAAAGTATAGAATTTCTTTCTAATATCTAATCTAAATCTCCCCTCTTTCAGCTTAAAACCATTACCCCTCATCCTATCGCTACAATCCCTGATAAAGGGTCCCTCCCTATCTCTCCTTTAGGCCCCCTTGCCTACTGTTGTTGGAATACAGTTCATACACTGGCTCTGCTTTGAACTCATCATTACCACTATTCTTCCTCTCAGATGGCTTGTGAAGTTCTTGTGGAAAAATGGCTGTTCTCTTCTTAAAGGCAGTATTGTACCATGACTGCTGATTGTGGGAGCTGCAGCACAGCTTATAATATTTTCCTTGATATTCTTGGCTTACCTGCCTATTGCTTTCTTGAGTGCCAAATCACTGTTGAGCTTCAGTCTGAGTGTCATTCAGCAGGCTCCCTTACCTTAAATAATAACCATGTATCATTAAACTTCATTATGAAGCTATAGAGTTTTGCAAGATTGTGGAGGGCTCTGCGAATATTTTCTATGGATTCCTTCCTAATGAAATGATGAAAAACATTTATCTCATAAATGACATTTCAGAGGCAATTAAAGATCGATCATATTTAGTGATGATAGAAGCAGCATCACGCTCGCACACCC
>VXAK01029181.1:0-18775 GCA_013399435.1 Arenaria interpres | reverse complement strand
ACATAGAAAGAATGAAGATGGGCCTCCAAGAGTACCTTATTATCCTCTGTGAAGCTACCTCCTTATTCATCTACATAGTCTTAAAACTCACTTGTATGATGCCAACACAACGTGATAAATGCTAGGTCCCAGCTGTGTAGAGACTGCAACCGTCTCCTTCTTTCTTTGTCTCCTGTTCTTGAATTCAATCTTTGTCTATTAAAAAAAAATAAAAAAATTGTATTGTAAACTCCCTAGGGAAGGAACGATTTTTGTGTTTGTATAGAGATCAGCAAAGTGAAATCCCAGATTTTGACTACACCATATGGGGACTGTGATGACAGAGAATGTTGATAATGCACATAACTCAAGCACCTGTACCATAAAAGAATTTGTGCTTCCAGGAGAAAGATGTATGAAACTGGAAGAACAAACAGTATTGACTTTGGGAATGTGCTAGTGTCTGAAACGTACCCTTTCTTTTCCTTAGAAAACACATATGTGTCTTCAAGATCTGACACTTGGTAAAAAGGAGCACTGCAATTATAAGAGCAATATTGAGAAATTAGTTAGCTCCTCCTCCAAGAAGTAGATTATCCTGGGCCAAGTAGACATATTACTGAAGTCCACCTTCACACGGTCCCAGAGACATAATTTTGTCTTTACTCAGACATGTTAAAATATATCATTCTCTCTCAGTGCCCCAGAGTAAAATGTGCAGGATTCAGACCATAGTAAAAAGATTACTGGAGAGAGGAATTTAAAAATCCGTTTGACCAAATCATGAGAACCTAATGACTCTACAACTCAACCAGAGAAATTTGAATAGTATTTCAGGCACATTAACCTCAAATAGCTGATTTGAGCTTTTTTTTTTTTTTTGTGGTCATCAGTAACAGGTGATAACTCAATTGCAATTTCTTGTGAATCACATTAAACAGTTCAATATATTTCCAAAGAATCCTTCCATCAAGACTAGAACTCAATATCTACATACAGGTTTAAAAAAGGTAGCAGAGAAGTACCAAGACACCAAAATTTTCCCTGGAGCTTTGTTTACTTTCAAGAACCAGACAGATTTTACAGGGGGGGATCAAGGGTCACAAGTAGATGAGGGACACTTACAGAAGTGACAGGCCTGTAACATGTGAAGCCGTGTTTCATAACCAGTATAGGCTGTATATGGGGATAACAATGATGCAAATGATCCTGCTATTACCTTATGTAAGTACTGGTCAGAAAACTTGTCACTGCTTTCAGTGAAAGAAGCCTTGCTGCACTTGGTGATGCTGTAATTTTAATCCTAAACATGTGTTGTTTTTTTTTTTCTATGGTGCCATAGAAGTGGCACAGCAACTGTACTATGGGAGCCCCTTCACAGACACTAGCAATTCTTCATTATTATAAAGACTCAAAAAGAAATTTTATCATTTGACATGTACCGAAGAGTGGGATATTGCCTCGGATAGATGTCTGAATACAGAGAAAGAGATTTGGAGAAAAGCAGAATTAGGAGGTGCTTTAGAGTTTGGTTTAAAGCCAGGAATTTCCATTTTGCAGCATATATCACAATATTTTTAGATCTGTTTTGCTTCTGAATCAATAGCAAGATACTGGTGAGCAAGAGACTGATGAATCTCAGGCAATCACTCATGCAATCATGAGTCTCATGCAATTTCAGAAAGGGTATCAAAGTATTTGTCTCAGGGAGCACCACGAATGGGAGAATTTCTTAAGTTAAGCTTTCAGCATCTGCTGGAAGGGACCCCACGTGTTCCAACTCTGGTTCACATTCCTCTTCATATTATACAGTCAGAACAAGAGCGTTTCTTCATTTATTTTATTCCACTTAAGTAAAAATTTATGAGGGAAATTAATTTTGTGTTAGGGTTATGCTCTGCTTCTATAAAATTAAAATCCTTTAATCTAATCTTGACTTTTTAAATCATAGATGATGGTTAACAATCCAAAATCTAATACATCTTGACACAAAACATTGCTTCAAATCCAAAAGTTTCAATGGTCCATTCCAAAACTAAAATGCTTTTTTCCCCATGATATCTGTACAAATCTTCTATATTCCCACAGAACATTTCAATGTTGACAACATAACATTTTTGATACGATCTGCTTCATGGTAAAGTATTATTCTATTTTCCCCCAATAAAAAAGCAGCAGTTTACATCTTGGAGAGTCAAGGAGTTCCCCCAAACTTCTGGGTATTGTACAACTTCTGGGTATTGCAAAAAGCCTTCTTAATGAAATGTTCTAGATAATTTATCCCTTGTAAGGTAACAAATTTTCCTTGAGAATGTCATTTTAAGCATTATAGTGCTTAGCCATTCTTTTCCAATCTTACACTGTGATAAATAAAACGGGCAATGAAATTTCCTATGACTCTCAAAGGTGAAATTCAGTCTTAGATTGGCAACCATAATAAATATCCATGATTCTTAGATCTGGTTAACTGACCAGCCAAAAAAGAAAGTGCTGGGGTGTCAAGCCTTTATAGTAAGGATGACTAGAGTAGATGTGGTGCTGGCAGACCGTATGCCACAGCTTTTTAATGCATGGTCCCAGCACAATAAGCAACGTTCACTTTTCACTAAGGTGGACGTGGCTTGAAATAAGAACTTCAGGGGAAAAAAAAAAAAGTTTAGGGATTCCATCTACCAAAAATGCTAACCTGACCATGAAGGCAGACAACTTACAGTACATGCCATGGAAGCAATATTTTCTTTACTTCTTCCCACTGGAAGTGAATGGCCAAGAATGCCAAACAACACAGAGAATGCTGTTTTTTTCCCCAGTGGTAATGTCTGCTCTGTGGACATTTCCCTTCAGGAAATTTTGACTTCCCCAACACCTTCTGAAAGGGAAGTCTTTTATTTCAGTAATCCCTAAATGCAAATGACTCTTAGGCCAAATTTGAACTTTGTGGAAAGAAGAAAAATTTCTCTTGCAAAGGTACTTGGAAACAGCAAATCAGAAATAATCTGCTGAAGACAAGTGCCCTTCTGTTCATCCTTGCAGGGTGGTCATAAAAGGAAATCACTAAGCTGCACAGCTTATCATCTGTTCCATCAAAATACAGAGAGGAAGAGAAGCAGACAAGAGGATGGGAACAGGAAGGATTGAGATATGTGAACAGTTCCTCCTACCTCAGGTGTTCCTCACAAACTCATGCCTGGGAGGTGTCCGGCCTCCAGGAGATACTCTGCCAAAAAACAGCACTGGGAGACAGGATATGTTAATGAACGTAGCTGGCATGGACCTGTTTTCTAGCACATATCCTGAGACCTGTAAGGGCTTGTAGTGTTACTGTTATTTTACTTTCCCAATAGGAAAAAACTGCCTCCCTTAAATAGTATGACATCCGAAGGAAAATTGTGTAAAATCCAAGATTTTCTCAAACACAAGGAATTTAACCCCCCAAAAAATTATGAAAAAAAAAAGGAAAAGATAAAAGCAATACATAAGCAAGGAATCTGTTACAAAATTCAACTTTTAAATATTTATTAGCCAATTAGAAAAGAAATATTAAGAATTAAAAAATAAAGTCAAAGCATGACCTTATTGTGATATTTTGAAAAGAACCAATTTGATTTAGGCATTAAAATCCCATTTTTTTTTTAATAGAATCTCAGCACTGGACTCACCTAGACCCTTTTAAAAACATCTTTGCTTCATTTTTTTAACATTTTTTTAACAGGATAAAAGAGAAGCTTACGGAATGCAAAACAAATGTGAAATAAACAGAATTTTTTAGACATGGCAGTAACAGGAGAATTGCAACATTCAAGAAGGGAATATTTTCCCTTGAAAATGGCTATATTCTTTGTACCATGGGGCCCTGTTTTAACTTCTCAACCAAGGCTACTTGTAAATATACTGTGGGTTTCTTTAAGTGCTCATACCTTGCTGGAGAGATAGGTGGGTACTGTCACGTTCAGGCAGTCAAGTATCATTCATATGGTGGTATCCTGGACTGTCATCTGATCTGGAACAGAAGCCTGTATTTCACTCCTGAACATAGAGGGCCTGCCAGAATTAAAAGTAGAAACTTCACCCATGATACTGGAGTTAAACAAGGAACCAGTTGAGGTAAGAGATGTTTTTTCATTTGCTGCAGAATCCTAATAGGCAAAAAGCATTTATACATAATATAGCTCACAATATTACTACACACTTACTTCTGCTCTGAGCGGGCGTGAGCTTGTTTTGTCCATGGTTCCAGCTGACTTGAAGCCATTTACTGACTATATTCAGTGTAATGTATTCTGTCTCTCAGCAAAGCATATTAGCTCAGCTCAATGCTATACTAATGTGTCTACACACCTCTTGGCTTGTGTTCAGCCTGCTCGGAGCACAGGGAAACAGAGCTCACACCTGGCTGAAAAATGTTTAGCACATATATATTGTATTAGGTATAATAGAGATATAATAAAAGAGGGATAAACAAAATTATACTGAGAATAACATCTTCTGTTTTTTCATCCCTTTGGTACAGGACAAGAAATACACTAAAAAATATCCCCCCGAACCATTAAAGTTATAATTTGAAGAATATCCAGTTTATAGATTATTAAATTAATGGCAATCTGACCTTGAAAACACCTCTATCTGCTGAAAGAGCAACACTCCATCACCTGTTTTGATTCATTAATGTATCATTTAACTTGGTATGACACATGTTCAGCAGTTATAATTACATTATGGCCTCCCTATTACATCAGCTCTGCTCCAAGTTTCTGTCACCACAAGTCCAATTTTCAACACAGAGCAATCCAGTGCACTCTTTCCTTATTAGTGTCATCTTTAATGTAGCACAGAGTCTGAACCATTACTTGGCACTGAGAGTTTAACAGCAATTAACCCCTGCTCTATCCCCAGGGAGAAGTACATCAGCAACTTGCCGAAACACTGTAAACAAGCTGGCCAAGATCAATGCAAAACCATGCTGGCTGCGGAGCACCTACTGTATTAATTTAGGATTGATATAGAAAAAGAGAGAATAGTCTGCGTGAAATTGACCTAAAAGGATGGCCCACACACGTTACAAGATTTTCTTAAAGCTGAAAAGGGAAAATTCTAAATCCCTAGTCTGCTAGCTTACAAACAGGCGTTCTTTTCAATCTTGGCTTTTATACTGTGCTGATCACTGTAGGACTGCCAATTATCGCAGATAATAAACATTTATTACCTGCTAACCGGTTAAAAAGGAGACAAGATGAATTGTTCTTAGGTGAGGAATTAAATACATCTCAAGCGTTATCAGGAGAGAAAGTAGCAAAAAAAAAGGGTGAAAATGCCAATTTCTCATTTATTTCTGGCAATTAAACAGAACAATACATACAGAAACCTAGACCAAAGGTTAAGGCTCTTCCCCCACGGAAGCAAAACAGGACAAACCAAGGACTGCAGAAGTTCCTGCAGGTCCCCCTCACCAGCTTCCCCTGGGGTGGGATGACGTCCTTGGCTATACTCTACGGGGTCATGCAAAGCAACCAAGAATGCGACTGCAGAACAGGCATGCCGTGGGGTACGACGGGTGCCTCCGAGGACTCACAGGTGCCTGTGCCATTGTGTCCACACTGCTGTTGTCAGCGATCAGGGAGGCATAAGGACCAACAACTTTGTACAATGTGACTAAACCAAACAACCAGGCAAATGCTTCACTTAAGAACACGGGTAAAAAGTTTTGAAGACAAGGCAGCAAACATCCTCCAACTCAGATGTAGTTTATATAGGCTAACTGACCCAGGTTGAAATATTTCTTCTTACCAAGGGATGTTTTCTGGTGTTTTGACATCACAATTTTCCTCCATAAAGTTTTGATTTTTCCACAAGCCAATGTTCAACTAGAAACAAAACAAAACAAAAAACCCCAACCATGTTTCCAAGTGGAGATTAACCAACAAAGTCTTCCTATTTAGAAAATGGAAAGACGTGTCAGGATAATTCGTTTAACTGAAGACTTCCAAAATCAGATTGTTTTAAGAAAGATAAGAAGTCAAATTCTTCATTCATTCACCTTAGTATCCCGAATACACGGTACAGTATAATTATAAATCCTAATGAAAAACTGAGGGAATGTAAGAGTAGGATTACCACTATTCCCGGTAGGTCTTTCGATGCTCCTAACTGGTAGAAACAGCAGCAAGTCCAGGGTGGTATCTGTGAACAAAACCTGGGAGTCTGGTTCTAGAAGAGGTGGGTTGTACCGCAGGACACCTCTCCTGATTGTCATCAGCTGAGATTGGGTTCTAAAAGATTTCATGGTTGGAAGGTTTCCTGGAGAGAGAAGATGGAGAGGAGTGTGGCAATCGCAAGTGAAATAATTTTAACATCTCTGTCTTGAAATCAAAAAGGATCTGTGATTACAATTATTTAAAACATGAATCATGGAGCAGACTTGTTTCATAAGCTAAAGGCAAAAACTAAATAGTAGGAAGTACAGCCCTTAAAACTTTTTTTTAGTACTTTCGACTTTTTGATCTTCCATACCAGAAGAGCAAAAAACCATGAGATTTAAGTATGAACATTTTAAAGTCAGTTGGTTAAAATGACAAGATTTGCAGTTAGAAAAAAAAAAGCACCTGTAGTGCACAAGAAATAGTATGTAAATTATTTGGAAAAAGAGTGAAGGAAGTCTTACATTTCTAAACACTGGCTATTTCTCCATTTCCATAAACTGATAAATGGGAAGTTTCAAAACAGGTATTGTTGACCTAATTAAAGAAATACATGCAGAGGATTCATACGTAAAATACCTATATATTGATTTACACCAAAGCATGCCAGTTTAATACCGCTTTGCCATTGGACTGTTAAAAGAGTAGCAACAGCACAGGACCTTTCTCCTTATACTTTGCAGATTTGGACTGAAAATTTCAAATATACAAATCTAAAAAAATATGTATTTTAATCTACATTTTCTGTGATTCCACTAGTGATTGTCAACGCTTTCACTTTTGAAAAATCAGGTTGTAATTTAACGCTTCAGTTCTGAACTCTCTGAACACTCATTCTTAAGACAGTTGCTTTACAATTTTACTGTATGATCATTTTAAAAAATCTTATACACAATTTCCACTCAAAAATACAGTTTTTACGTTCTGCTATATTAACACTTCAAGTGGAAATGTAGCTAGCTCTTTTTTAATTACTATTTTAAAAGAATGTAAGAAAGGAAAAAATACAGTACTACCAGGTAAGTGGTGGGAATTTGAGTGAAAAAGCTAGAATGGGCTTCATCTTCAACGCGCTGATTCAGATATAAAAATTCAGAATTTTCAAGACTCAAGGTTGGGTTTTTTTTCAGTTCATTTCTGGGAAGGAGAACATCTGAAATTTAGAATCTAGAACCAAATTCAGTTTGTGTCTGAGTGTGACTGCTAGCCAAAGCAGACCCAGCTCAGTGGGAAAAATTCTCAACTTTTATAAGGGTAGCTACAGTATTTGCCTTTCTAGTTAGGTTAGAAAGTTGTGATAGCAGGAAGATTGAATAGAAAAGAGGGGAATAAAAAGAAGATTATGAAAAACAAATAAATTTTAAAAAGAGGCAGCTTATAAAGCAGAAGAGTTCCTCCAGATTGAAAGGCTTTGACATAGTTGCCTGTAATGATTAACTTCAATAAAATCAAGAAAGATCTGAAAGATGATGGAGAAGAAATGATGATCAGGAATAGTATGTGGAAACTAAATTAAGTATCAATAAGACATTACATTAGGAACAGAAAATTAGGTACAGAATCAGCTGGTTACAGTGACTCACTGAACCTACAATCTTCCACATGTAGCCCACAGGGTTACATTATGCTCTTTATTGCCTGTCTTGCATCTTCATTGATAACAAAAGTATTTTCATCACAGTATCATTATTATGTAAAAATAGGTTTTTTGGTAGCTTTTTCCTGGTTTTATTGTGGTGTAAACACAGGTGAAGTTAATGCTGAACAGGAACTAGGAGAGTAAAGCAGAACACAGCTGTTTTGCAGCAAATATTCTTAGCACCTTACATCCACTTCAAATTTCACAGCAAAGGTTTATTGGCCTCTGTCTAGAAATGAAAAAAAAAAAATATTTATAGTAGCAAAGACAATTTCTTTTCTGAAATATGAGGATATTCTGGTTTGGCCTGTTCTCTGAAATATGTTGTAGTACAAAACACAGTCTCTCCCTCATGTTATTCTCATACCCAAATAAATTTAATATAATGGAGGGAAAACACTAAACTGTTAAATCATAATTTAAAAAAAAAAATCAATAATTTATTTGGCAATAAATTAAAACTCTGTCTAGCCCCTTTAGTCAACTATCTCCAAGTCAAGAGTCACAGATGTTAAGAGCTGTTATGATGCCAAGCTAATTTCCTGAAAATGAGTGCCTGAGGTTGGATGAAGAAGAATCTTACCAGCATTCAACATGACTGATAAAAAAGAAAAACAGAGCTTAGACAAGATAAAACAAAAGATGATAGTAGTGGAAAGAAGGAAAATTGCTATTTTTTTTCCTCTCAATAATTCAGCTAATCGTAAAGATACTCCTACAGACACTCCTGAAAAATGGTTCCTTGGTTCCTATTTCTTTTTTCCACCTGACCTAAGAATACCTACATTTGCTCCTTTCCTGTGCACTCTGTAGGGATAATGTTTCCATAAGACATCACAGAACTCCCATACTGAACAACAGGTTTTGCTTCCAGAGACGGTCTATCTCTATTATATACGCAATAATCAAATATCAATCTGCCCCACAGGATAGAATGGAAATCTTAAGAGAACAGCAAATCTCTAGGGCCACCACTCCAACAAAACAAAGAATATTCAACTAGCTCATCAAACTAACTGTTTCTGGCCCGTTGAACAAATTGAGATCTTTTATTCAGGTCAACTAAACAATTTGGGCTTGGATTTCCTGATATATAAACTCAAAAAATATCTGCAGAAATAAGCTTTTTCTATAGAACACCTTCCTTTAAAGAGAAATCATTTTATGAAAGAAACTTCCCAGCCTGTCACTGGCCTTCTTCAAATCTCCTTGGTCTGAAAACTGTATGAGGAAGCTCCTTGAATATTTGGCTTTGTTGTCTTTTGCAACGCTTCCAGTCAGGCTGCTTGCATGCCTACTTGTCACAAATGGAGGGTAAAGACTGTAATTACTAAAACCAAAACTAGTAGCAACAAAGTTGTCACAGTTTTGATCAGTCCGTCTGTAATACAAATGGAAATTTAACTGAATGAATATTATAGAACCAAATTCCAAAAGGGAGTAACCCTAGAACTTTCCAAGTTATCTTTTAACTTGTCTTTTAATGTAGAAAGTTGGTCTGCATATTTCCATAGACTCTCTAGTACTTCGGGTATTTCTAAATACAAGGAGTACTCCAAAAACTCACATCAAGGCTGGAGGCAGGACAGAGTCAGGGTTGTCAAGCAACAAATATTAAGACTCAAACCCACCACAGAACCAGCTAGTGTGACCTCTTGCGTACTATCAGTGGTACTAATTCATCCTGCCACCCTCACAGTGTGACCAATTTCTTCTGCTTGGCTGAAATCTACATTGCACAATGACACCTTGGTCCATTCTTTTCCTTGCTATTTCAATTTCCATGATAAGAAGATTGTATATATATCTAATATGAATACGTGTGGGTTCATCTTCCTGCCACCGGCCTTGAACTGCTTGTTTCTCTTATTTCAGTGTCTCTCCAAGAAGGAGTTTACACACTGTAATCAAATCATCTTTGATCTTCTGTTTAAAGAGCTAGTACTGCATTTTTAACATCTTGCTGTGAAGCACTCTTCCCAGCCCTTGCATAGTTACAGCAGCTCTTCTCCATACCCTCTCCAGCTGTTTAATATCCAAGTACGATATAGGTCTTGATTCTCTGGGACTTGTTTAGTCATTCATAACTCTGAAAAAGGATTATAAAAGAGAATCAGTAATGTGTTAAGCCAGCCAGGTAGCGGTGTAAATGACAACATCTGAAGGCCCAGGCGTATAGCATTATCACTCGAGAGATCAACAGCAAAGTTTCATTTTGCCTCTTTTCTCCTCCAAAGACTGAGGATGTTAAGGTCACATTTCAGACCCACAGTTTTGACATCAGGCACCTTGAAGTTTAGTACTTTTGCTCTGACTTTCATCAAATGTCAGAGTCAGCGGGTATGTCTTCTTACAAAGTCAAAGTCAAATTACAGGTTTGAAGAAATTCCTGTGAATTGAAATCGTACAGTTCTGCTCAGCTTTATCCTTAACTGTGTCTGTGTAAATCTTTCTTTCTTGCAATTCTTCCTTCCTCATTACATCTGAGTCTTGAGTCACTGAGCAATTGTTTCAGACTCAGAATCTTAAGTATATCTCATCTTTTTTTCACCCTGATTGGTGACATCTGTAATAAAATAAAGTGTATTTCCAAGAACTAAAAAATGAAATCATACCATGAGCTGAAAACAAAAGTTAAAGAGCACGTACAGTTTTTCTGTTCTGCCTAATACAGTCATTCTCAGGCTGAATCAAGGAAAAACAATCGGCAAGACTTAAAAAGGACTCTAATAATGGCTGGTAGCAGTATATATCTGGAACCTTTCACCTTCAGAATGGATTTGGTCCAGATAGAGAGCAATTTAAAAGAAATATTGACTTCTGGATGCTTAGTGACCTGTGTAAAAATGAATTAATAATCCCAGCTGTTTCCTATAGGACATCACTAAAATTGTCAGCGCTGTTGCCAGACCAAACGGCAACCTTCATTGAAAGGTGTAAAAGATTTTTCACTTCATTTATCAATACAGCACGCATAAATAGGTCACAGACTATCCAAAGAAACTGAAATCCTTCCAAGTCCCTGGCAGATTTTGCTACATCCTGCAATCCATCACTTAGTCTACGCATGTATGGACACGTGGCCCATGTGTTCATGTGTGGGACTTTGGGTTGGATGGCAAGTGACCAACTTCCTCAGGCTACTCACAGTCTCAGATTGTTGAACAAACTGAGAGTAAACTGAGAGTGCTGGGCCTCTCTGGAATGAACGGGCAGAAGAAAAAAGTGAGGAGTAGACAAAACATTGACTTTCTTTCCTACAACACAGCTGGACAATGCAGCTAAAGTCATAATTTGTTGTTGGCAAAGGCCAGCAATCAATTACTATTCAGTGGAAGATGGGCTATAAGTGGAGGGAAATGATATATCTCCTGAAGGTAGCTCTTAGAGATGTCAGGGATAGGTCAGAGACAGAAGAAACATCAGCCCTTGCACAGATCTCTGTGAAAATTCAGGTTTTACTGAAAGAGCTGTTCAGTTATGAAAAGAATGTTTTGGCACATACGTTTTCCTTAAGCTATTTGCAGGTGGTTAAAAATACATGGTGATCCAAAACTTTAAAAGTGCAATGAAAAACGACTAATAGGTCAAATCAACATCTGTATTTTTTAACTAGCTAAATCATTTAAAAAAGCTGTTACCAAGAAACGGGGTTTAAATACTATTTGTCTTATTATTTTCTATCATTGTAATTGTTCTCTCTTCTCTTTTGGTATTTCTTTCATCCTTTGAGCACATGAGAGGTTTCCCCTCTCATCTGAGATTAAAACGAGAAGCTGGAATGGGGTGGTAGATGAACATAAATACCACTTACTTTCCTAGTGCTCTTAACTCCAGAATGTCTCAAGAAACAGTATTTGTCAGCCACGTCTACAGGAGACATCAAAGCAGGAATAGAAATGAAGATTTCTAGGTTTCCAACATGACTGTGGGCAGATCACTTTTTTCCATGTGTAAAATGAAGAGGGAAGTTACTCAAAAATATTATGCAAGAAGGGATCCATTTGTTTTGGCAAAGCTCTTTGACACCCTTTGTATGCCACAAATGAGGGACACTACTAACTATATATATTTTACCAAATGGGCACGTATTTTATTACAAACATTATCGATGTATAACAATTAACAGAGTATTTTAAAGGATCTTCAATTCCAGAAAGTGGTTACTGCAAAAAACCAAGCAGCAAGTACTAAGAGACACCAGCCCAGCAGGCTGGAGATTTCATTGCTATCTACTCTCATATATGTCATATATGACATGTGGTCCAGAATTTGTCATGGTACTAAGCTACAGAGGAAGAGGAAACCCAATATTGTATATTATGGTTTAAATATCAGACTACTATCCTGAACCTCCAGTGGCATGCTGAAAAAAAATGAATATACCTCAATTCTTCTCCATACAGGAGAATTAACCATGAATGAAGACAATATGGATGGGAACAGTTCTTCTAACTGCAGGCACGTTCAGACAGTAAGTAACCTCTGTCAGACTTAGCTGTTTAAAGCTCCAGGCTCCAACCATCTTGACCCAAAATAGCTCTCTGAATTAGCCAGATTAAGAAAATTTAGCCATCAAGTTAGATGAAGGTATCACCACTGCAGCCATCTAAAGTTAGGTAGATAAGCCCTGCAACAAAAAGCTGGGAGAACAGGAGATTGACTGTTTTCAGGAAGATGGTTCTTGTGCTATTCTGACATGGAGCTGAGTATCTCAAACAGCCTACGAACATTAAATCCACCTCACAATACTGATTCCAGCTTGAGACTTTGACGTCTAAGAAAGTGAATCAAAATAATGAGGTCTCCCATATGCAACATGCATATGATGAGTAAGTAAATGAAACCATGATAATTAGAAACTCAAATGCAGGCAAAAAGTTGCATATAGACTGAGCATCTTTTTTGATTTTTTTTTTCCCCCCTCAGGCATTAACTTATCTTGGCCAAACCCTCCTTTCTACAAGTTCAGAGATATTTTAATTTTGAACTTCAAATGAAGAGCAAATAAAACACCAAACAAACTTAGGATGTTGCACAATTGTCAGTGGGCTCCATTTTAATATTTAATGACCTGGACACCTGTGACTATCGTAAGAAATAAAAAGAATTAATTTAAAAGGAATTATTGACATAATATAACACATGATAGTCTGTTAATAAAAATGCATACTTCTAATTGAATGCTGGCACCTAGCCACCAACTAAGCATAACTTCAAAAGCAACAGCTGGGAAAGCATCTTTTAGATTTTAATTACAGTAGCTCGTAAGCCACTTATCTTTTCAACTTTTTTCTTCAGAAAGCACTTCTGTTTCATAGGAGTGAGTTCAAAGGTATTTACAACATGTAGGGTAAGAGAACTAGCTCTGACATAGTCAGACTTCACTTGTAAATTTGGATTCTGGACTGAGACAACTATTCTCAGCTTTGAAGTGTGAGTCCCATTTGAGCCTGAAAGAACACAGGCTTCAGGCTTGCTGCTCAGGTTTTTTTATTTCTTTTCTATCTCTAGACACAGGATAAGAATTTCTATCATATTTGTACTTATCTATTATTTGTATTTTAGTGTTATCTTAGGGCTGCCACTGAAATTGAAGCTTCATTATGCAAGTATTTTACTATTCAAATATACAGTGAGCGTACATAATCCCAGATGATTCAGTCATGAAAAAGAGAAGGAACTGTTGAAGAGTTTGGGAAATAGGTGTGGAGACAGCCCTGAGTCTTGCGAAGTGATAAATTCTGTAGCTGGATCCAGAAAGCTGTTACGCTTGTGTTTAGGAATTAAATATGAAAACCCCATTCAGTAAAGACTGAAACTCTAAATAAGTTTAAGTGATTTGCTAGATTGGCTCCAGTGCTTGGCATTTTTCGGGAACAAGTCCAGAGGGGGTTGTGACTTATTTCATCTAAGATCTGAAGTCTTAAATCTATGCAGCTACTCTAGACTTCCTACACCATGAAAGAGAGAGAGCAAGTGGAAGGGAGACAAACAGCTGCTGAATGACTCTTCCCACACTAACAGAGGTTTCTACAGCTCATCTCTGTTTGCTGACTCAAGAAATTCAGATCATTTCCTTAGATTAAGTACCAATAATTATAGCCTATCTCCAATGTCTTTGAGTCTGTGGAATAACTCTCCCAAAAACTAGGAAACTAACTGTCTGTGATCAAGACAAGAAACTCATCCCCAAGAACATCCATCTTTCCCCCTAATATGCAAAGACAACTTCTAACTAAAGTGGGTTTTGACTGAAATAGAAACTATACAGACCAAAATAACTTTCATTATTTTCTTTATACAGTTAATAAAAAAAAGCTGTGACTATATGGGCCTTAAATTGAACAAAGCTATCTCATTTACAATCACACTGAAACAGCCATGAACTATAACAAAATCAGCAGATAATCACCAGAAAAAGATTATTGAGATACTTTTGACATAATCAGGAGAACCTTTAAAGAAGCATTTCTAGAATGCTGTGGACGTAGTGAGGTCTTGTAATACAAGAAACGCTGCAAAAAAATACAACTTTTTCTTAAAGATAAATTCATTTATGCAATGGAAGATATGAACTGGCAAGTGTCATGGAAGGGGACTGAACCTAAAGAGCTCTGGAGGTCTTTTGCTGTCCCAGAGAAATAACATACATAGGAATATTGCAAGTTATTAAATTGCTGGAGGATTTTTTTGGACTGTAATTCTATTACCTAATAATTAAAAGCTATCTCTAAACCAGTTAATATAGAAGACAGATCTGTCTACCTTTGTGCAAAATCAAAATTGCCTTTAGCATTTTTGTAGCTTTTCAAGACAGTATTCATACACAAACAACAGTATGTCTTTGTAGGAAGATAAATAGGATGCAGGAAGACTTGGAGTCCTCTGTCCACTCTACAAACATAATTCAGGCCAGAATTTGTGAAGAGACTAAGAAAAAAATCACTGTGTTTTGTGCTAAGGTGTCCTGTCCTTCTAAAATGCACAGGGACTCCAGGAGAAAATGTGACAGATAGGAACTGCGCCTCTCCCTTCTTAGACATGCATGAATCTGCCAAAGAAGCTTAGGGCCTTGAGCAACAAGTTTATGAAGGAACACAATTTTTTGCACTCAATTCCAGTCCCTGAGGAAGAGGCAGAATTGTGCGCTCTTCCTCGAATCCTGCTCTCCTCCATTGAAATTGTGCTTGTTGGAACGATAGCTACACAGTAGACCAGAGCAGGCTATAAGAAAAATAAATAAAGAAAAACATCATACATGAGAATAAGCATACCTAACTACAAAAATACCAAGACTTCAGTCAGCATTACTGTAATCTAGCCACTGCATGCAGACTGCATCACAAATTTTGGGACACTATGATCATGGCTATAAAGCCCTACCTGATTAACTTTGGCGTATGTTGCTACAACATCTTTCGCAGCAAAGTCCAAGATATTTCCATAAACCTTGCTCTCTGCATTTATATCCAAGGAATACAAAAAAGAAAAATTTAACTAAGAACCTCAGATCCAATGCAAACAGGATGACTGGAGTTTATTAATCATAAATGAAGGTGATAAGTAGTTCAGGAGGCATATAAATGAACTGTCAACCTTGCTGAAAGGTCAGCACCTTTCAATAGTAAACTGCTCATTTCAATGTAACTTTCTAGGTTTAGGGTCAGAAGGCATCACAAATGCAACCACTAAATCTGAAGGATGCTTTACATCATTTTAGTTTTGTCTTCTTCCTCTTAATATCTTTGGGTTTAGAAGTGCAAGTAACTTCATAATTAGGTTTTTAAGGGATTCAACAAAAACATTTTGACACAGGTAGCAGCTGCAAAAGCAATAAGGATTCCCTTTCCGAGAGTTTGACCTTCTGCTTCATTGTGATTTCAGTCAGTAGGCTGATCCTAAGTTAAAGAATTGGGATCACAAAATTTATTTTTCGTGTTATGGATGCCAGTGTACTCCAGCTTGTTCTGAGGTTACTGTAGAATATGGATCCAGTTTTAAAGACTCCTATTTCCACTTTGTGATAAATTTTTTCTCGGTTTGCTAACATCTCCATCTCTGGAATGTGGACTCTATCCTTCTGAAGGTAACCTTTTCTGTACTATGCAAATTTTGCTTTTTAAATTAAAATAAACAATTAGTTTTGTGTACATGTCTTCTTTTGTCACAAACATTTGAGGGAAAGAGGAGAGATTTCTAATGGCATACATCCATTTAGATGTCAAAGAGTTTTGTATGTCCACTAAATTAAAACATCATTTGCCGTCAAGCTTTAAAGAATTTGGCATTTCTTCCGATTTCTGTTTATGACAGCTCTCAGAGGACATGCTGTGAAATACTTTTGCTTGCTTTAGGACCAATTGCATGTGACAAATGCATTAGTTTTTAATACCAGAAGTGGACGTATAATTTGATGAAGTACGTCTTTATGCCATCAGCTGTTGTCTACCCCCAGCTTTTTAAAAAGGCACTCTAAACAAGACCACCCCCAGCTGCCTTGATAATTCAATCTCTGTTTCCCCTGTAACCAGACCAAAGCTGGCTTGAAATCAATGGAAAGACTTCAGATGGGGTTTGGATCAAGATTGTAAAGCTAAAAGTTTCTAGAGCTCCTTCTGTCACATATTTTTCATGGAAAAGAGCGACATTCCCTGCTGCACATGGGCTCTGTTCATAGCTCCTGTTCTGCACAGGTAAGGACCTGCACAACATTTTCAGGGTGATGTAGGCAGTCTGATAGGACCACACCGTACCCATGGAAAAAGGTATCCTGCTAGGCTAGAGCTGTGAAATTCACCTGCAATGTCTCTCTCTGCACATCATTGACCACCCTTCCAAACTCATCGTATCTCTGCAATCGTTACTGTGAACTCTTAGTGTGATTCTTCTGAGCTCATTTACGTTATTCCAAAAATCATACTACAGCTTACACCAAGCGTGAGAGAACAACATTTATGTATATGGAGAGATTTGACCACCTCAGTAAAGATATAGCCTCTTCAGAAATCTGCCTTTTTTTTTTCCTTATAGCACAATGGCAATATATAGTCTACCTTTTTACCCCTGCTAGGTATATAAACATGTCTTAAAGTATATGTTAATTATTAACACTACTATTTGACTTGCTCAACAGCTGAAAAACACCTCATTAAATCTTTCTTTTCTTGTTTTTTTGTTTTTTCACTTTTCAGTAGCCAGCTGTATACCTTCTGAATTATTAGTGTCACATGCCCAACACCACAATTTCTTTACTGTTCCAATTAAACAACTGATTTATATGTACAGTACAAAAATAAATAAAGAAAGAAGAGAACATGAGCAATGAGCAGTGTGGTTTTTTTTTATTTCTGCTCTGGTTTGTGAAACCTTCTGGGGTAGCTGCTATAGCCTTATCACTATATTTTCATATCTTTCATTTTGCTGATACGTTTTTATCTAAGCCAGTCAAACACCAAAAGAGTCCAATACTGCAGATTACGTTATTTGATGAACGTTTCTTTTATTTGCTAAATAATTTATCGAACAAAGCTCTAGAAGCTAGGCAAATGCAGCAAAATACTACTCATCACATAAATTATTTGATTAAAAAATGGAAACAATTGTCAAAGAGTTTATGTGAAAAATAGCATTTGGCTTAGGTTGTTTTATACCTGTCATATATGACAGTTTAAAGAGTGAAAGAGTTTTGAGATTATTGGGTTCTAAAAGCAGATCCCAGTTGCAGAGGCCTAATAGTGCAGAAGCATTAAGCACTGGAGTTTCAGTTTGGAAAAATCACCACTTATTTACAATTGTAGCTGCCCGACTAACAACATTAGTGCTCTGTTGGATGGTACTTAAATTCAATTCCTTCTATTAACACACATGTCATTTTTAGTATTCTAGTGGAAAAAGTAACAACAGTTTTTCTTTACTGAAAAATTAAAGGACATATCTAACTACGGGAGCAATGTCATCAATACTCCTCATGAATAGTTCTAAAATTTTAAGAGACCCTAAAATATGATTTTATCTACTGACTTACTGCAACAGCAGGGGAAATCAAATCACTGGTGAATGTCTTATTAGAGCAATCTCTCTTTGACACTTCCCTTACATCTCACTTTTACATCTTTAGTCCATTTTTTTTAAATTAAAATAGGAAGTTACAGGTGAAAATATTTTAAGAAATGATCATAGTAGTGCTTTCTAGAAAAAAGAATCACACGTGAAATAAAAATAAAAAAAAAGGAGATAACTCAGGGATTTTAAAGTGAACTACATCTCTCTTTCACTTAAAACCTAGAAAGTTGTCCCTCCTATAGACTGCAGGCAAGTTGCTGTCTCTAGATCTTTATTCACAATTTCTTTTCTTTCAATTCCTTTTTCAGACTGGTTATTTTTAAGAATTGCCAACTTGTACCTTATTTCCCTGGATAGTATGAAGATCTGTATGAAAGACTGTAAAGCTGCAGAAAGAGCCTTGACGGGTGCTTTTCTTTTTTTCTAAAGAACAACTTCAAAATCAAGTAAAATATCTACCTTTATTTTACCTCCTGCCAGCTGAAGTAATGCAATTTGCTGGAGAAACTCCATGCCGCTGCAATGCTTACCACGCTATTCAGGTATGTCTTCCAAAGCATAACTGATATGTGATCCTTAGAGAGCTTACATTATAGACTGTATGAATCAGCATGTCTATTTATTTCTATCGCTTATATGATTCCCCTCTTTCCTCCACTTCCACTGTTAGGGTCAACAAGCAGGCCTTTCCTCTCAAGTTGTGAGGTTTTAGTCACCTGGATGTATGCCCATGTTCTGCACCTTTTAAGGACTACAGTGATTAAGTTAAGATACAGTTAACGAGTATTGCTACATGGATGACCAACTTTGACAGGGCTTTGTGCAAGAGTAGAGCTGTAAGGGGCGAAAAAAAAAGTAGAATGCAGGCAATTTGTGAGGTCATAGAATGGTTAGAGTT